>NW_022638179.1:245000-262500 GCF_010993605.1 Petromyzon marinus | reverse complement strand
ACACCTCTGACACACACACACACACACCTCTGACACACACACACCTCTGACACACACACACACACCTCTGACACACACACACACACCTCTGACACACACCTCTGACACACACCTGACACACACACACCTCTGACACACACACACACACACACCTCTGACACACACACACACACACACCTCTCTGACACACACCTCTGACACACACACACGCCTCTGACACACACACACACCTCTGACACACACACACCTCTGACACACACACACACACACACCTCTGACACACACACACACACCTCTGACACACACACACACACACTCACTCTCCCCCCCCCCTCCACCCTTCACCTTGCCCCCCACGCCCCCATTGGGCAGTGGCACCAGCTGGTAGGGCAGCCGCACGGCCTGCTGCTGCACGTACGGCTCCGAGAAAAGGCGTCCGTGGAAACGCTTGAAGCTCTGGAATGTGTTCTTGCAGTTCGTGACGACCTGCCTCCCCAAGCGGGAGGACACAGACACACGGACGGGGACACGGGGACAGCCGATGAGACGCAGACACGGAGAGAGACGCAGACACGGAGAGAGACGGAGACGGAGAGAGACACGGGGACAGACGGAGAGACGCAGACACGGAGAGACAGAGACGGAGACACGGGGTCAGGCGATGAGACGCAGACACGGAGAGAGACACAGACGGAGAGAGACACGGGACAGA
This sequence comes from Petromyzon marinus, assembly GCF_010993605.1. NCBI lineage: Eukaryota > Metazoa > Chordata > Hyperoartia > Petromyzontiformes > Petromyzontidae > Petromyzon > Petromyzon marinus. The sequence goes on along the minus strand of NW_022638179.1, from coordinate 261,788 downwards.
CGATGAGACGCAGACACGGAGAGAGACAGAGACGGAGAGAGACACGGGGACAGGCGATGAGACGCAGACATGGAGAGACACAGACGGAGAGAGACACGGGACAGGCGATGAGACGCAGACATGGAGAGAGACACGGAGAGAGACAGACGGACAGAGACATGGGACAGGCGATGAGACGCAGACACGGAGAGAGACAGAGACGGAGAGAGACACGGGACAGACGGAGAGACGCAGACACGGAGAGACAGACACACGGACAGAGACACGAGACAGGCGATGAGACGCAGACACGGAGAGACAGATACACGGACAGAGACACGGGACAGGCGATGAGACGCAGACACGGAGAGAGACACAGACGGAGAGAGACACGGGACAGACGATGAGACAGACACGGAGAGAGACACGGGACAGACGGAGAGAGACACGGGACAGACGATGAGACACAGACATGGAGAGACACACGGAGAGGGACACCGACAGAGAGAGACACGGGATAGACGATGAGACGCAGACACAGAGAGACACACGGAGAGAGACACGGGACAGACGGAGAGACACGGAGAGAGACACGGGACAGACGATGAGACGCAGACAAGGAGAGACACAGACGGAGAGAGACACGGGACAGACGATGAGACAGACGGAGACACGGGACAGACAATGAGACAGAGACGGAGACAGAGATGGAGAGAGACACGGGACAGACGATGAGACAGACAAGGAGAGACAGAGACGGAGAAAGACACGGGACAGACAATGAGACAGAGACGGAGAGAGACATGGGACAGACGATGAGACGCAGACACGGAGAGAGACAGAGACGGAGAGAGACATGGGACAGACGATGAGACGCAGACACGGAGAGAGACAGAGACGGAGAGAGACATGGGACAGACGATGAGACGCAGACACGGAGAGAGACAGAGACGGAGAGAGACACGGGACAGACGATGAGACAGACAAGGAGAGACAGAGACGGAGAAAGACACGGGACAGACAATGAGACAGAGACGGAGAGAGACACGGGGACAGGCGATGAGACGCAGACACGGAGAGAGACAGAGACGGAGAGAGACATGGGACAGACGATGAGACGCAGACACGGAGAGAGACAGAGACGGAGAGAGACACGGGACAGACGATGAGACAGACAAGGAGAGACACACGGAGAGAGACAGACGGAGAGAGACACGGGACAGACGATCAGACAGAGACGGAGAGAGAGGCATGGGACAGACGATAAGACAGAGACGGAGACACGGGACAGACAGATGGAGACACGGGACAGACGGAGAGAGACACGGGACGGAGACACGGGACAGACGATGAGACAGATGGAGACACGGGACAGACGGAGAGAGACACGGGACAGAGACAAGGCACAGACGATGAGACACAGACGGAGAGAGACACGGGACAGACGATGAGACAGAGACACGGGACAGACGATAAGACACAGAGAGAGACACGGGACAGACAGAGAGACAGACGGAGAGAGACACAGTACAGACGATGAGACAGATGGAGACACGGGACAGACGATAAGACAGAGACGGAGAGAGACAGAGAGAGAGACGGAGAGAGACACGGGACAGACGATGAGACAGATGGAGACACGGGACAGACAGATGGAGACACGGGACAGACGGAGAGAGACACGGGACAGAGACAAGGGACAGACGATGAAACAGACACGGAGACACGGGACAGACGGAGAGACAGAGACGGAGAGAGACACGGGACAGACGATGAAACAAACACGGAGACACGGGACAGATGGACAGAGACGGAGAGAGACACGGGACAGACGGACAGACAGACGGTGAAAGAGAGACACGGGACAGACGGACAGAGAGAGACAGGGTACAGACGATGAGACAGAGACGGAGAGATACCATCACGGGGGGGAGAGAGACGAGAGAGACACAGACTTCGAATATGCAGCAGCAGAAAGCGTCGTCAGGGGTCGGGATAGAACCCACGACCTCCTGTGTACCAGGCGAGGGAGCTAACATCTCACAGCCACCGTGGTGATGATGGTGAGAGAGACGCAGACTTTGAATATGCAGCAGCAGGCGTCATCAGGGTCGGAATAGAACCCACGACCTCCTGTGTACCAGGCGAGGTAGTCAACATCTCCCAGCCACCGTGGTGATGATGATGATGAGAGACACGCAGGCTCCAAACACACAGCAGAAGCAGCAGCAGCAAGTGTAGTCAGGGGTCGGGATAGAACCCACGACCTCCTGTGTACCAGGCGAGGGAGCCAACATCTCCCAGCCACCGTGGTGATGATGGTGAGAGAGACAGACTTCGAATATGCAGCAGCAGGCGTGGTCAGGGTCGGGATAGAACCCACGACCTCCTGTGTACCAGGCGAGGGAGCTAACATCTCCCAGCCAACGTGGTGATGATGGTGACCGAGAGAGACGCAGGCTCCAAACACACAGCAGCAGCAGCAGCAAGTGTGGTCAGGGGTCGGGATAGAACCCACGACCTCCTGTGTACCAGGCGAGGGAGCCAACATCTCACAGCCGCCGTGGTGATGATGATGACCGAGAGAGACGCAGGCTCCAAACACACAGCAGCAGGCATCGTCAGGGGTCGGGATAGAACCCACGACCTCCTGTGTACCAGGCGAGGGAGCCAACATCTCACAGCCACCGTGGTGATAATGGTGAGAGAGAGACACAGGCTCCAAACACACAGCAGCAAGCGTAGTCAGGGGTCGGGATAGAACCCACGACCTCCTGTGTACCAGGCGAGGGAGCCAACATCTCCCGGCCGCTGTGGGCACGCGTCATCATTACCTGGGTCTTGGCGGCCGAGCCAATGGCTCGACTCTTCGGGCCCAGAGAGATCACCGATCTGCAAGACACGGACAAAGGGATTGAGACAGCCGCTCCCCCCCATCATCGCCCGCATGACAGTCTTGAGAACTCCGCCTCCCATCAGGTCAGCGGTGGCATTAGATTCTCACGTGGAGTGCGAAGCCGACTGTAGACTGCCCATGCTGAGGGGTCTAGGGTTGCGCTCCTCCTCATGAGAAGTCAGAATCCTACACGCATCTTAGCCCGCGCGTGGCCGGACCCATTATGTTATTTACCACTTCCGTCCGCGCCTCCTTTCCCGCACTCGTCTCAGTCACGTGGTGTTGGTAAAGCCCACAAGCTCTAACCCCTAGTAGCCACAGTGAGTAAGCCCACAAGCTCTAACCCCCTAGTAGCCACAATGAGTAAGCCCACAAGCTCTAACCCCTAGTAGCCACAATAAGCCCACAAGCTCTAACCCCTAGTAGCCACAATGAGTAAGCCCACAAGCTCTAACCCCTAGAAGCCACAATAAGCCCACAAGCTCTAACCCCTAGTAGCCAAAACAAGCCCACAAGCTCTAACCCCTAGTAGCCACAATAAGCCCACAAGCTCTAACCCCTAGAAGCCACAATGAGTTAGCCCACAAGCTCTAACCCCTAGAAGCCACAATAAGCCCACAAGCTCTAACCCCTAGTAGCCACAATAAGCCCACAAGCTCTAACCCCTAGTAGCCACAATAAGCCCACAAGCTCTAACCCCTAGAAGCCACAATAAGCCCACAAGCTCTAACCCCTAGAAGCCACAATAAGCCCACAAGCTCTAACCCCTAGTAGCCAAAACAAGCCCACAAGCTCTAACCCCTAGTAGCCACAATAAGCCCACAAGCTCTAACCCCTAGAAGCCACAATGAGTTAGCCCACAAGCTCTAACCCCTAGAAGCCACAATAAGCCCACAAGCTCTAACCCCTAGTAGCCACAATAAGCCCACAAGCTCTAACCCCTAGAAGCCACAATAAGCCCACAAGCTCTAACCCCTAGTAGCCACAATAAGCCCACAAGCTCTAACCCCTAGTAGCCACAATAAGCCCACAAGCTCTAACCCCCTAGTAGCCACAGTGAGTAAGCCCACAAGCTCTAACCCCTAGTAGCCACAATAAGCCCACAAGCTCTAACCCCCTAGTAGCCACAGTGAGTAAGCCCACAAGCTCTAACCCCCTAGTAGCCACAGTGAGTAAGCCCACAAGCTCTAACCCCCTAGTAGCCACAGTGAGTTAGCCCACAAGCTCTAACCCCTAGAAGCCACAATAAGCCCACAAGCTCTAACCCCTAGTAGCCACAATGAGTAAGCCCACAAGCTCTAACCCCTAGTAGCCACAATGAGTAAGCCCACAAGCTCTAACCCCTAGTAGCCACAATGAGTAAGCCCACAAGCTCTAACCCCTAGTAGCCACAATAAGCCCACAAGCTCTAACCCCTAGAAGCCACAGTGAGTAAGCCCACAAGCTCTAACCCCTAGTAGCCACAGTGAGTTAGCCCACAAGCTCTAACCCCTAGTAGCCACAATGAGTAAGCCCACAAGCTCTAACCCCTAGTAGCCACAGTGAGTAAGCCCACAAGCTCTAACCCCTAGTAGCCACAGTGAGTAAGCCCACAAGCTCTAACCCCTAGTAGCCACAGTGAGTAAGCCCACAAGCTCTAACCCCTAGTAGCCACAGTGAGTAAGCCCACAAGCTCTAACCCCTAGTAGCCACAGTGAGTAAGCCCACAAGCTCTAATCCCTAGAAGCCACAACGAGTTAGCCCACAAGCTCTAACCCCTAGTAGCCACAATGAGTAAGCCCACAAGCTCTAACCCCCTAGTAGCCACAATGAGATAAGCCCACAAGCTCTAACCCCTAGTAGCCACAGTGAGTAAGCCCACAAGCTCTAACCCCTAGTAGTCACAATGAGATAAGCCCACAAGCTCTAACCCCTAGTAGCCACAGTGAGTAAGCCCACAAGCTCTAACCCCTAGTAGTCACAATGAGATAAGCCCACAAGCTCTAACCCCTAGTAGCCACAGTGAGTAAGCCCACAAGCTCTAACCCCTAGTAGCCACAATAAGCCCACAAGCTCTAACCCCTAGTAGCCACAATAAGCCCACAAGCTCTAACCCCTAGAAGCCACAGTGAGTTAGCCCACAAGCTCTAACCCCTAGAAGCCACAATGAGTAAGCCCACAAGCTCTAACCCCTAGTAGCCACAGTGAGTAAACCCACAAGCTCTAACCCCTAGAAGCCACAATGAGATAAGCCCACAAGCTCTAACCCCTAGAAGCCACAGTGAGTAAACCCACAAGCTCTAACCCCTAGTAGCCACAATGAGTAAGCCCACAAGCTCTAACCCCTAGTAGCCACAATAAGCCCACAAGCTCTAACCCCTAGAAGCCACAGTGAGTAAGCCCACAAGCTCTAACCCCTAGTAGCCACAGTGAGTTAGCCCACAAGCTCTAACCCCTAGTAGCCACAATGAGTAAGCCCACAAGCTCTAACCCCTAGTAGCCACAGTGAGTAAGCCCACAAGCTCTAACCCCTAGTAGCCACAGTGAGTAAGCCCACAAGCTCTAATCCCTAGAAGCCACAACGAGTTAGCCCACAAGCTCTAACCCCTAGAAGCCACAATAAGCCCACAAGCTGTAACCCCTAGTAGCCACAGTGAGTAAGCCCACAAGCTCTAACCCCTAGTAGCCACAGTGAGTAAGCCCACAAGCTCTAACCCCTAGAAGCCACAGTGAGTAAGCCCACAAGCTCTAACCCCCTAGTAGCCACAGTGAGTAAGCCCACAAGCTCTAACCCCTAGAATCCACAGTGAGTAAGCCCACAAGCTCTAACCCCTAGTAGCCACAATAAGCCCACAAGCTCTAACCCCTAGTAGCCACAATAAGCCCACAAGCTCTAACCCCTAGAAGCCACAATAAGCCCACAAGCTCTAACCCCTAGTAGCCATAATAAGCCCACAAGCTCTAACCCCTAGAAGCCACAATAAGCCCACAAGCTCTAACCCCTAGTAGCCACAATAAGCCCACAAGCTCTAACCCCTAGTAGCCACAATAAGCCCACAAGCTCTAACCCCTAGTAGCCACAGTGAGTTAGCCCACAAGCTCTAACCCCTAGTAGCCACAGTGAGTAAGCCCACAAGCTCTAACCCCTAGTAGCCACAATGAGTTAGCCCACAAGCTCTAACCCCTAGTAGCCACAGTGAGTTAAACACAAACGTCACTGGAGAGACTCTTTGAAAAGGGGAGAAGACCCAATGATGAACTCACTCCCCCTCCCGTGAAAAAAATTGTCTTCCACGAAACCGTTCCCGCGCGCCAAAACGATTGGGGACCGCTGATATACGGAGACAGGGTCACGCACAGAGACCCACAGACTTACACAGACACACAGAGAGACCCATAGACTCGCACAGATACCCATAAAGTAACACAGACCCACAGAGACCCATAGACTCACACAGAGACCCATAGAGACCCACAGACTTACACAGACACACACAAAGAACCACAGACTCGCACAGACACCCATAGAGTCACACGGAGACCCAGCAGGTGCCATGGGTTGACTGCTGTGCCAGGCTAGGTGCAGGACGTCACGGGACAGACCCAGCAGGTGCCATGGGTTGAATATGTAGCAGCAGGCGTCGTCACGGTCGGGATTGAACCCACGACCTCTTGTATACCAGGTGAGGTAGTCAACATCTCATAGCCACTGTGGATAGCCCAAATGGCCTAATATCCAAGCTCGTGAATAGGGAATATTGTACACACAACACCACACCATTACATCAACACCATCACCACACCACCACCATCACACTACCACCACCACCACACCACCACCATCACACTACCACCACCATCATCACACCACCACCATCACCACACCACCACACCACCACACTACCACCCTACCACCACCATCACACTACCACCACCACCACACCACCACCACCACACTACCACCACCATCATCACACCACCACCATCACCACACCACCACACCACCACACTACCACCACCATCATCACACCACCACCACCACCATCATCACACCACCACCATCACACCACCACCACCACACCACCACCACCATCACACTACCACCACACCACCACCACCCTACCACCACCACCATCACACCACCATCACACCACCACCACCCTACCACCACCACCACCATCACACCACCACCACACCACCATCACACTACCACCACCATCACACTGCCACCACACCACCACCACCATCACACTGCCACCACCATCACACTACCACCACCACCACACCACCACCATCATCACCATCACACCACCACCATCACACCACCACCACCACACCACCATCACCGCACACGCGGCCCGTGACTTTGCCCCCAGTCGATGTATTAATAGCTCGCTTGCATAACCCACCCACATGAACCCACCCACACGCAACCCCCCACTCCTCTCTCTGGCCCCCCCACCTCCCACTCCTCTCTCCGCCCCTCCCACTCCTCTCTCTCCGCCCCCCCACTCCTCGCCCCCCCCCCCCCCACTCCTAATCTCTCTCCCCCCCCACTCCTCCTCGCTCAGGCCCCCCCACCCCCACTAACCTCCTCCCCCGCCCCCCCCGCCCCCCCACTAACCTCCGCCCCCCCCCCACTAACCTCCTCCCTCCGCCCCCCCCCACTAACCTCCGCCCCCCCCACTAACCTCCTCCCTCCGCCCCCCCCCACTAACCTCCTCCCTCCGCCCCCCACCCCCACTCACCTCCTCCCTCCGCCACCCCCCCACTAACCTCCTCCCTCCCCCCCACTAACCTCCTCCCCCCCCACTAACCTCCTCCCCCCCCACTAACCTCCTCCCCCCCCACTAACCTCCGCCCACCCCCCACCAACCTCCTCTCTCCCCCACCACGAATTTTGCGCGAGTCAAAACAATGGCACGACCCTGGGGCGGCAACCCCGAAATCTCGAGCCAGGAATAGTCGGGTGGCGACGTTTGTGTTTGTGTGTTTGTGTGTGTGTGTGGGGAGGTAGGAGGAGAGGAGAGGAGAGGACGGGAGATTTCCCCCCTCTTTGCCGGCCACGGATAACGGGAGAGACAGAGAGACGGAGAGACGGAGATCAACACGTGGTAGAGTAGGCTTTCAGGCCCAATAATAACATCCACAACGGAGGGGAGGGGAGAGGAGGGGGTGTGTATTTATTTACGCGGTTTAAAAACCCCCACCACCAAAAAAAATAAGCCCCTCTATAATAGAGAGAGAGAAAGAGAGAGAGCGAGAGAGATGATGGCAACACGCCACCACCCGACACAGACAACACGGAAGGAGTCACATCACGTGTACAGAACGTGCCAACTATAATATACTTACACGATCTAACCACCCCCTCCACACCCCCCCCCCCCAGCACCCAAGAAAACAAAATCACCTTGATAAAAGCGAGATTTTTTTTCCTCTCTCTCTCTCCGTTGACCATGGCCACACACAAAGATCCCCCCGTGTAGCCTTAACAGACTGTAGGGGCAAGTGCTGTTAGCTAGTAGCACCTACGAAGGCCGGAACGGTACACGAGGGGGTGGGTGGCCAGCTACCACGCCCGACCGCCTTTGTCTCCCCAGTGGCGATGTTTTACTACACACCGCTACACCAGGAACTCATTTGAGGCTGAGTCGACCTAGGGGAGGCCCGGGACCGGTTCAGATAATCGTCAGACGGTGTTGGCCGTGAGCGGGAATCGAACCCGGGTCGCCAGGTTCATAGCGCAGCGTAGCGCTAACCGCTACAACAACAACAACCGCCATTCGCCACTAAGTGGCAGTGACGTCACCACGACGCTTGTGCCAGGCTATGTGCACCCTGAGGCCACGTGAAGTGTCGAACGCCCGCTGGCAGGAGGTCACGGGGCAGACCCAGGTGCCACGGGGTCGACTGACTGAGATGACTGGCTGTTGCACCACCTGTGCCCCCTACTGTGCCAACCTGCTGTGCTTTAGCCACCCGGCGCTCCGCTCGTTGTTCTGAGCGTCGCTCCTCCGCCCTCCGTTGTTGTTGGAGGGCGACTGCCTCCAACTGCCCAGTAGCGTCCTTCACGAGCCTCCCCCTCCACAGAGGCCAATCTTGACACCGCTGGTACCGGTCATCGGCAAGTTCACTCAGCTCCACGTCCTCCTGTACCACATCACTCCATCTCTTCTCTAGCCTGTGCCGCGCCCGCTTAGCCCCCTCAATCCGGCCAAACAAAAGCTGTTTCGGCATGCGGTGGCTGGGCATGCGGGCTACATGACCCAGCCATCGCAGCCTTGGCCTGCCGGAGGAGCTCACCGATGGGACCCTGCCCAGATCTTTCAAGGATTTGTGAGCTCCTCACACAATCCAGTCTGGTTAAACCCAGGATGGATCGTAGGCAGGCCAGCCTAAATGTTTCTAACCGGCGAAGACGTTCCATTAGGGGGGGGGTCCACGTTTCGCAAGCGTAGAGAAGGGAGGGCATGACCGTGGCCGAGAAGACCTGAAGCTTCGTGCTGAGCGACAGACCCAGGTAGCTTCCACACAGCAGCGTTACGCAACCGATGAAAAGATATTGCCGCTCGACTGATTCGGAGTGAGACCTCTGCTGTTAAACTGGAGCCAGTCACACACACTATCACACACACACACGCGCCTACATAACCTTGCTGGACCTGCTCCCCCTCGCTCGTTCGGCAGATCCGCCACCGCCGGCTTTAATTTTTTTCCCCCACACCCCACCTCACCGTCCGAGGGCGAGCCCCCCCCGAGCGGCCGCGGCCGAAACGCCGCTCGTTTCAATTTCATTTCGCACCTTGCGCGAGGCACTTCACCCGGAAAGAAGCAAAGCGTATCGTGCGAGAGAGAGTGAGCGAGAGAGAGAAAATCGGGAATACGCACGCCCAAGCATGGAAGGATTTCGAATTCATTCATCTGCGCCTCTTTTTTTTTTGGGGGGGTTCCCACCATCCATTTCATTTCACCAAGGTGTTTGCAAAAGGGGGGCCCACGCCAACGAATGACGGCACAGGGTAGCTGCGGGCGTGACCCATCACCTACGGGGGATTGCGGGAGGCCCAAAATGCTCCGTCAGCGCGCGGTGACGTCGAATCTAAATGCGGAGGGGGGGGAAAAAAAACCGGGGGAGGTCCCGGGGAAAAAAATAAATCCACAAGGAGACCACCGCGGGGAGAGAGAGAGAGAGAGACGCAGACTCCAAATATACAGCAGCAGCAGGCATCGTCACGGGGTTGAACCCACGGCCTCCTGTGCACCAGGCGAGGTAGTTAACATCTCCTAGCCACCGTGATGATGATGATGATGATGAGACGCAGACTCCAAATATACAGCAGCAGGCATCGTCACGGGGTTGAACCCACGGCTTCCTGTGTACCAGGCGAGGTAGTCAACATCTCCTAGCCACCGTGATGATGATGATGATGAGACGCAGACTCCAAATATACAGCAGCAGCTGGCATCGTCACGGGGTTGAACCCACGACCTCCTGTGTACCAGGTAGTTAACATTTCCTAGCCACCGTGATGATGATGATAGAGACGCAGACTCCAAATATACAGCGGCAGCAGCAGGCATCGTCACGGGGTTGAACCCACGACCTCCTGTGTACCAGGCGAGGTAGTTAACACCCACGACCTCCCGTGTACCAGGCGAGGTAGTTAACATCTCCTAGCCTCCGTGATGATGATGATGAGAGAGACGCAGACTCCAAATATACAGCAGCAGGCATCGTCACGGGGTTGAACCCACGGCCTCCTGTGTACCAGGCGAGGTAGTTAACATCTCATAGCCACCGTGATGATGATGAGACACGCAAACTCCAAATATACAGCAGGCGTCGTCACGGGGTTGAACCCACGACCTCCTGTGTACCAGGCGAGGTAGTTAACATCTCCTAGCCTCCGTGATGATGATGATGATACGCAGACTCTAAATATACAGCAGCAGCAGGCATCGTCACGGGGATCCTCGGATCTAACCCACGACCTCCTGTGAACCAGGCGAGGTAGTCAACATCTCTCAGTGTCTGGGATTGAACATACGACCTCCTGCGTACCACGGCGCCCATATACACTCATCACACAGACAGCCACAGAGACACGCAGACTCACGAATTACACTCCTATCCACCACTATACACACACTCCTATCCACCACTATACACACACTCCTATCCACCACTATACACACACTCCTATCCACCACTATACACACACTCCTATCCACCACTATACACACACTCCTATCCACCACTATACACACACTCCTATCCACCACTATACACACACTCCTATCCACCGCTACACACACTCCTATCCACCGCTACACACACTCCTATCCACCGCTACACACACACTCCTATCCACCGCTACACACACACTCCTATCCACCGCTATACACACACTCCTATCCACCGCTATACACACACTCCTATCCACCGCTATACACACACTCCTATCCACCGCTATACACACACTCCTATCCACCGCTATACACACACTCCTATCCACCGCTATACACACACTCCTATCCACCACTATACACACACTCCTATCCACCACTATACACACACTCCTATCCACCACTATACACACACTCCTATCCACCACTATACACACACTCCTATCCACCACTATACACACACTCCTATCCACCACTATACACACACTCCTATCCACCACTATACACACACTCCTATCCACCACTATACACACACTCCTATTCACCACTATACACACACTCCTATCCACCACTATACACACACTCCTATCCACCACTATACACACACTCCTATCCACCACTATACACACACTCCTATCCACCACTATACACACACTCCTATCCACCACTATACACACACTCCTATCCACCACTATACACACACTCCTATCCACCACTATACACACACTCCTATCCACCACTATACACACACTCCTATCCACCACTATACACACACTCCTATCCACCACTATACACACACTCCTATCCACCACTATACACACACTCCTATCCACCACTATACACACACTCCTATCCACCACTATACACACACTCCTATCCACCACTACACACACACTCCTATCCACCACTACACACACACTCCTATCCACCACTACACACACACTCCTATCCACCACTACACACACACTCCTATCCACCACTACACACACACTCCTATCCACCACTACACACACACTCCTATCCACCACTATACACACACTCCTATCCACCACTATACACACACTCCTATCCACCACTATACACACACTCCTATCCACCACTATACACACACTCCTATCCACCACTATACACACACTCCTATCCACCACTATACACACACTCCTATCCACCACTATACACACACTCCTATCCACCACTACACACACTCCTATCCACCGCTACACACTCCTATCCACCACTATACACACTCCTATCCACCACTATACACACTCCTATCCATCACTACACACTCCTATCCACCACTACACACACTCCTATCCACCACTACACACACTCCTATCCACCACTACACACACTCCTATCCACCACTATACACACTCCTATCCACCACTATACACACTCCTATCCACCACTATACACACTCCTATCCACCACTACACACACTCCTATCCACCACTACACACACTCCTATCCACCACTATACACACTCCTATCCACCACTATACACACTCCTATCCACCACTATACACACTCCTATCCACCACTATACACACTCCTATCCACCACTATACACTCCTATCCACCACTATACACAAACCTCCTGCACCATATCGCCATCGCACGCAACAATTAGAAATTGGTGGTGGTGGGGGGGGGGCAGGGGGGGGGCGGGGGGGGGCGTGCCCCCTACCACACCCATTTTGCAACGCTCAAGAGGCACGATAATAAAAAAAGAGAGTTTATATCCAGAAGTGGTTTGGCGGGTACGTCACCGTGCACTTGGCACGGAGAAGCCGTGGCAGGGAGCGGCGTTAACCCGTTAACCCGGCGGCAGGGAGAGGAGTTAGCCCGTTAACCCGCCGGCAGGGAGAGGCGTTGACACGTTAACCCGGCGGCAGGGAGAGGAGTTAACCCGTTAACCCGGCGGCAGGGAGAGGAGTTAGCCCGTTAACCCGGCGGCAGGGAGAGGAGTTAACACGTTAACCCGCCGGCAGGGAGAGGAGTTAACCCGTTAACCCGGCGGCAGGGAGAGGCGTTAACCCGTTAGCCCAGCGGCAGGGAGAGGAGTTAGCCCGTTAACCCGGCGGCAGGGAGAGGAGTTAGCCCGTTAACCCGGCGGCAGGGAGAGGCGTTAACCCGTTAACCCGGCGGCAGGGAGAGGCGTTAACCCGTTAACCCGGCGGCAGGGAGAGGAGTTAACCCGTTAACCCGGCGGCAGGGAGAGGCGTTAACCCGTTAACCCTGCGGCAGGGAGAGGAGTTAACCCGTTAACCCGGCGGCAGGGAGAGGAGTTAGCCCGTTAACCCGGCGGCAGGGAGAGGAGTTAACACGTTAACCCGGCGGCAGGGAGAGGAGTTAACCCGTTAACCCGGCGGCAGGGAGAGGCGTTAACCCGTTAGCCCAGCGGCAGGGAGAGGCGTTTACCCGTTAACCCGGCGGCAGGCAGAGGAGTTAACCCGCTAACAGCGCAACTTTTTTTATTGTCACCAGGGTGTTAGGCCCCAACGCTGACCTGCCGTGTTCATCTTCTTACAGGAAGCGACCTACCCAGCCTACCACAAACAAAAGCAGCTCGACCCGAGTTGGCTGATGTCATCGTCGTCATCGTCGTCATCATCATCATCGCCGCGTGGAAATGTCTCGGGGATAAACCGGACAACTTCGCAGGACCTCCACGGGGGGAGAGGGAGCGAGAAACGCAAAGTGCAACTATACTAAACTATGAATTTATACATTTCGATTTAAAGCTTTCGTGACTGTCCTACCGATTTAAAGCTTTCGTGACTGTCCTACCAGACAGTCTCGCCCCCTTCACCTGATGAAGGCCGCTTGTGTTGTGGCCGAAACGTCGTGAGAATATTATTGTGTTATTTTATTTTATCAATTTATTATTTTATTATCATTCTACGTGACTTTACCGAAAGAACCAAAGAATATGAATTTATATTTAAAGCTTTCGTGACTGCAAGGATTCATCTTCTTTGGTTCTTTCGGTAAAGTCACCACCACGTAGAATGAGAATAATAAAATAATAAATTGATAAGATAATAAAAAAAGACAATAAAATTCTCGCGACGTTTCGGCCACAACACAAGCGGCCTTCCTCAGGTGAAAGGAACAGACCCGTCGGGACAATGAACGCCGCTAAGAATTCGCAGCGTCTTCAGGCTAAGATTCGCGAATCTTAGCGGCGTTCACCGAAACTCTGCCGTCCCGACGGGGGGTCTTGTTCCTTTCACCTGAAGAAGGGCCGCTTGTAAATTTTGATTTAAAGCTTTCGTGACTGCAGTAATTCATATTCTTAGTTTTTTCGGTAAAGTCACGTTGAAGGGAAACAACAAAATAATAAAATATATATAAAACAATAAAAAAATTCTCACGACGTTTCGACCATAACTCAAACGGTCGTCTTCAGGTGAGTCATGGTCGAAACGTCGTGAGAATTTTTTTATTGTTTTATATACATATTTGATTATTTTGTTGTTTCCCTTCAACGTGACTTTACCGAAAAAAACTAAGAATAAGGCCGCTTGTGTGTTGTGGCCGAAACGTCGCGAGAATTTTACCGTTTTATTTTATTGTTTTATTCACATTCACCGCGGCGGTGACTTTACCGAAAGAACCAAGGAAGATGCACACCAAACTATGTTTCATTGCTAGCGGAGAGCGCAAGGCCACACACGACCTCGGCTGTAAGAATAGGTTTTACCCTTTTAACTGGCACAAAAACTGACACCTTTATTCAAGGCATCATGTTTGCAATAACCACAAAACAAGCGGTCAAAATGCAAACAAAAAAGACAACTCTGATAATAATATTGGCACTGTCCTTGAATTTGATTGGTCCACGCCCGAGACAGCTTTTCTTAAGAGCCCTTTAGTCTCCATTGGTGTTGGACCAGAAGACGCCAAAAAAACATGATGCCTTGAATAAAGGTGTCAAGTTTTTGTGCCAGTTAAAAGGGTAAAACCTATTCCTATATCTTGTTACTGGCAAAGGAGGTCTCATAATGTAAATGCTCGCCCCAAGCCCTCAATACTCTGATGGTGCTCTGCTGTTTTTTGAGTTGTACGCCTTTTGGCGTCTTCTGGTCCAACACCAGTGGAGACTAAAGGGCTCTAAGAAAAGCTGTCTCGGGTGTGGACCAATCAAATTCAAGGACAGTGCCAATATTATTATCAGAGTTGTCTCTTTTAGTTTGCATTTTGACTGCTTGTGTTGTGGTTATTGCAAACATGATGCCTTGAATAAAGCTGTCAAGTTTTTGTGTGCCAGTTAAAAGGGGTAAAACCTATTCCTATATCTTGTTTCTGGCAAAGGAGGTCTCATAATGTTAACGACCTCGGCTGCTTCGGCGTGGGGGGGCTATGCGCTTACAGGAAGCGACCTGCCTGCCCAAACCAAAGCAGCTCATCCAAGTGGCCGATACCGTCGTCGCCATCATCGCCACCGCCGCGTGGAAATGCCTCGGGAGTGGGGAGGGGGGTGGATAAGCCGGAGGACAGCTCCACGTGACCCGCCACGGGTCGAGAGAGAGAGAGAGAGACACGCAAAGTGCACACACACACATACTACTAAACGTACTCTTGGGTTCTATTCGGTAAAAAAGGTCACACGGAGGTAACAAAAAAAAATTAAAACAACGAAAATCACGACGTTTCGGGCACGACACAAGCGGCCTTCTGCAGGTGAAGGAACAGGACTGTCGGGCGACACTGAAGCTCCGTCGTCACCGAACTACACTGCTATACATTATACACTACACTGCTATACACTATACACTACACTGCTATACACTATACACTACACTGCTATACACTATACACTACACTGCTATACACTATACACTACACTGCTATACACTACACACTGCTATACACTACACTACTAAACACTACACTACACACTGCACTGCTATACACTACACTACTATACACTACACTATACACTACACTATTAAGATGTGTACGACTTGTGCATATTGGCACTACAAGACAAAGGAGAAAGTGGAAACAGCAAGTGATGACATGCAGTGGATGCCACTGCTGATGGCAGGAGTACACACACACACATGCAATACAGGTGATCAATCCCACAGGAATCGCCACCACCAACACCACCACCATCATCACCCCAACCCAGTGACCATGTGCTATAGTGCTATGCACTATACAAACTACACTACACTACACACTACTTTATACAAACTACACTGCACACACTACACTCACACGACACTGCACACTATAAGCATGTGAATATTGGCACTACAAGACAAAGGAGAAAGTGGAAACGGCAAGTGATGACATGCAGTGGATGCCACTGCTGATGGCAGTACACACACACACATGCAATATAGGTAATCAATCCCACAGGAATCACCACCAACACCAACACCACCATCATCATCATCACCACGCCAACTCAGTGACCATGTGCTATGCATAAAGAGGACATTTGAACCCGCGACATGGCCACTATGCCCACCCGCTCTCTCTCTCTCTCGCTCCCGCCCTCCCTCTCGCCGAGACTCTAATTCATTCATCCATTCGCTCCCCATTCTCATCGCCCCCTCTTGTGCGATTTGGAGAAGCGAGCCCACCGCAATCGCCAATCAATCAATCAAAAAAACCTCATCAGTGCTTTACAATGATCACAGACCAATTCAGACCTTATTGGTAATAAGCACGTGCCCCTTATACCTCTCAACGGTCACGCTGCACGCTACACTATCCGATACACG
>NW_022638179.1:222500-240000 GCF_010993605.1 Petromyzon marinus | reverse complement strand
ATCAGCCAGTCATCTCAGTCAGTCGACCCGTGGCACCTGGGTCTGCCCCGTGACCTCCTGCCCGCGGGCGTTCGACACTTCAGGTGGCCTCAAGGTGCACATGGCCTGGCACAAGCGTCGTGGTGACGTCACCGCCACTTAGTGGCGAATGGCGGTTGTTGTTGTCTATGTGTGTGTGTCTCTCTCTGTCTGTGTGTCTCCGTGTCTGTGTTTTGTCTCTCAAATTTCGCAATCTTTGGAAGAACGTAATCAACCAGGTGGGGTGTTGACTGTTGTGTTGGCCGGTGTGTTTGTGTGGGTCTGGAAGTCTCCGTGTGAGTCTGGGGTCTCCGTGTGAGTCCTTGGTGTGTCTGTGTGAGTCTGTGGGTCTCTGCGAGTCTGGGGGTCTCTGTGTGAGTCTATGGGTCTCTGTGTGACTCTGTGGGTCTCTGTGTGAGTGAGTCTGTGGGTCTCTGTGTGAGTGAGACTGTGGGTCTCTGTGTGGTGAGTCTATGGGTCTCTGTGTGGTGAGTCTATGGGTCTCTGTGTGGTGAGTCTATGGGTCTCTGTGTGAGTGAGTCTATGGGTCTCTGTGTGAGTGAGTCTGTGGGTCTCTGTGTGCGAGTCTGTGGGTCTCTGTGTGAGTGAGTCTATGGGTCTCTGTGTGCGAGTCTGTGGGTCTCTGTGTGCGAGTCTGTGGGTCTCTGTGTGCGAGTCTGTGGGTCTCTGTGTGCGAGTCTGTGGGTCTCTGTGTGCGAGTCTGTGGGTCTCTGTGTGCGAGTCTGTGGGTCTCTGTGTGCGAGTCTGTGGGTCTCTGTGTGAGTCTGTGGGTCTCTGTGTGAGTCTGTGGGTCTCTGTGTGAGTCTGTGGGTCTCTGTGTGAGTCTGTGGGTCTCTGTGTGAGTCTGTGGGTCTCTGTGTGCGAGTCTGTGGGTCTCTGTGTGTGAGTCTGTGGGTCTCTGTGTGCGAGTCTGTGGGTCTCTGTGTGCGAGTCTGTGGGTCTCTGTGTGCGAGTCTGTGGGTCTCTGTGTGCGAGTCTGTGGGTCTCTGTGTGCGAGTCTGTGGGTCTCTGTGTGCGAGTCTGTGGGTCTCTGTGTGCGAGTCTGTGGGTCTCTGTGTGCGAGTCTGTGGGTCTCTGTGTGCGAGTCTGTGGGTCTCTGTGTGCGAGTCTGTGGGTCTCTGTGTGCGAGTCTGTGGGTCTCTGTGTGCGAGTCTGTGGGTCTCTGTGTGTGAGTCTGGGGGGTCTCTGTGTGAGTCTGGGGGTCTCTGTGTGAGTCTGGGGGTCTCTGTGTGAGTCTGGGGGTCTCTGTGTGAGTCTGGGGGTCTCTGTGTGAGTCTGGGGGTCTCTGTGTGAGTCTGGGGGTCTCTGTGTGAGTCTGGGGGTCTCTGTGTGAGTCTGGGGGTCTCTGTGTGAGTCTGGGGGTCTCTGTGTGAGTCTGGGGGTCTCTGTGTGAGTCTGGGGGTCTCTGTGTGAGTCTGGGGGTCTCTGTGTGAGTCTGGGGGTCTCTGTGTGAGTCTGGGGGTCTCTGTGTGAGTCTGGGGGTCTCTGTGTGAGTCTGGGGGTCTCTGTGTGAGTCTGGGGGTCTCTGTGTGAGTCTGGGGGTCTCTGTGTGAGTCTGGGGGTCTCTGTGTGAGTCTGGGGGTCTCTGTGTGAGTCTGGGGGTCTCTGTGTGAGTCTGGGGGTCTCTGTGTGAGTCTGGGGGTCTCTGTGTGAGTCTGGGGGTCTCTGTGTGAGTCTGGGGGTCTCTGTGTGAGTCTGGGGGTCTCTGTGTGAGTCTGGGGGTCTCTGTGTGAGTCTGGGGGTCTCTGTGTGAGTCTGGGGGTCTCTGTGTGAGTCTGGGGGTCTCTGTGTGAGTCTGGGGGTCTCTGTGTGAGTCTGGGGGTCTCTGTGTGAGTCTGGGGGTCTCTGTGTGAGTCTGGGGGTCTCTGTGTGAGTCTGGGGGTCTCTGTGTGAGTCTGGGGGTCTCTGTGTGAGTCTGGGGGTCTCTGTGTGAGTCTGGGGGTCTCTGTGTGAGTCTGGGGGTCTCTGTGTGAGTCTGGGGGTCTCTGTGTGAGTCTGGGGGTCTCTGTGTGAGTCTGGGGGTCTCTGTGTGAGTCTGGGGGTCTCTGTGTGAGTCTGGGGGTCTCTGTGTGAGTCTGGGGGTCTCTGTGTGAGTCTGGGGGTCTCTGTGTGAGTCTGGGGGTCTCTGTGTGAGTCTGGGGGTCTCTGTGTGAGTCTGGGGGTCTCTGTGTGAGTCTGGGGGTCTCTGTGTGAGTCTGGGGGTCTCTGTGCGAGTCTGGGGGTCTCTGTGCGAGTCTGGGGGTCTCTGTGCGAGTCTGGGGGTCTCTGTGCGAGTCTGGGGGTCTCTGTGCGAGTCTGGGGGTCTCTGTGCGAGTCTGGGGGTCTCTGTGCGAGTCTGGGGGTCTCTGTGCGAGTCTGGGGTCTCTGTGCGAGTCTGGGGGTCTCTGTGCGAGTCTGGGGGTCTCTGTGCGAGTCTGGGGGTCTCTGTGCGAGTCTGGGGGTCTCTGTGCGAGTCTGGGGGTCTCTGTGCGAGTCTGGGGTCTCTGTGCGAGTCTGGGGTCTCTGTGCGAGTCTGGGGGTCTCTGTGCGAGTCTGGGGGTCTCTGTGCGAGTCTGGGGGTCTCTGTGCGTGTCTGGGGGTCTCTGTGCGAGTCTGGGGGTCTCTGTGCGAGTCTGGGGGTCTCTGTGCGAGTCTGGGGGTCTCTGTGCGAGTCTGGGGGTCTCTGTGCGAGTCTGGGGGTCTCTGTGCGAGTCTGGGGGTCTCTGTGCGAGTCTGGGGGTCTCTGTGCGAGTCTGGGGTCTCTGTGCGAGTCTGGGGGTCTCTGTGCGAGTCTGGGGGTCTCTGTGCGAGTCTGGGGGTCTCTGTGCGAGTCTGGGGGTCTCTGTGCGAGTCTGGGGGTCTCTGTGCGAGTCTGGGGGTCTCTGTGCGAGTCTGGGGGTCTCTGTGCGAGTCTGGGGGTCTCTGTGCGAGTCTGGGGTCTCTGTGCGAGTCTGGGGGCTCTGTGCGAGTCTGGGGGTCTCTGTGCGAGTCTGGGGGTCTCTGTGCGAGTCTGGGGGTCTCTGTGCGAGTCTGGGGGTCTCTGTGCGAGTCTGGGGTCTCTGTGCGAGTCTGGGGGTCTCTGTGCGAGTCTGGGGTCTCTGTGCGAGTCTGGGGGTCTCTGTGCGAGTCTGGGGGTCTCTGTGCGAGTCTGGGGGTCTCTGTGCGAGTCTGGGGGTCTCTGTGCGAGTCTGGGGGTCTCTGTGCGAGTCTGGGGGTCTCTGTGCGAGTCTGGGGGTCTCTGTGCGAGTCTGGGGGTCTCTGTGCGAGTCTGGGGGTCTCTGTGCGAGTCTGGGGGTCTCTGTGCGAGTCTGGGGGTCTCTGTGTGAGTCTGGGGTCTCTGTGTGAGTCTGGGGTCTCTGTGTGAGTCTGGGGTCTCTGTGCGAGTCTGGGGTCTCTGTGTGAGTCTGGGGTCTCTGTGTGAGTCTGGGGGTCTCTGTGTGAGTCTGGGGGTCTCTGTGTGAGTCTGGGGTCTCCGAGTGAGTCTGCGGGTCTCTGTGTGAGTCTGTGGGTCTCTGTGTGAGTCTGTGGGTCTCTGTGCGAGTCTGTGGGTCTCCGTGTGAGTCTGTGGGTCTCTGTGTGAGTCTGTGGGTCTCTGTGTGAGTCTGTGGGTCTCTGTGTGAGTCTGCGGGTCTCTGTGTGAGTCTGTGGGTCTCTGTGTGAGTCTGTGGGTCTCTGTGTGAGTCTGTGGGTCTCTGTGTGAGTCTGTGGGTCTCTGTGTGAGTCTGTGGGTCTCTGTGTGAGTCTGTGGGTCTCTGTGTGAGTCTGTGGGTCTCTGTGTGAGTCTGTGGGTCTCTGTGTGAGTCTGTGGGTCTCTGTGTGAGTCTGTGGGTCTCTGTGTGAGTCTGTGGGTCTCTGTGTGAGTCTGTGGGTCTCTGTGGGTCTCCGTGTGAGTCTGTGGGTGTCTGTGGGTTTCTGTGAGTGTCTGTGTGAGTCTATGGCTCTCTGTGTGAGTCTATGGCTCTGTGTGAGTCTGTGGCTATCTGTGTGAGTCTGTGGGTCTTTGTGTGAGTCTGTGGGTCTCTGTGTGAGTCTGTGGGTCTCTGTGTGAGTCTGTGGGTCTCCGTGTGAGTCCTTGGTGTGTCTGTGTGGGTCTGTTGTACCTCATTACATGTCTAAGTATACCAAGTTTGTTTGCTCATTCATTTGTACCTGATGTTGGTTGCTTGCGTTGCAATCGAAACGTCGTACTATTAGTAATTAATGTAATTTCTCTCGACGCGACTTGACCGAAATAACCCCAAGGGCACATTTATTTTTACGCGATCCGACCGCATTCAAAATAAACATTATTGATATTGCTCCCGACAGCTCGCTACTTGTTATTAAACTACAATCGTATCTGTTGTCAGCTAGTGTACTGTATAATAGCAGTACAGTATATTTAACAATATATTACTGCTACGAGTTAAAGTTCCCCACCCTCCTCTTCCCTAACCGCGTCTTTGTTGTGTTTATAACGTGTAATGTGCGTACGTTCGCAATGCATAACAAACAAAAACGCCGCAGTAATGTTATAAAAGGGAATTAGTTTACATTTAATTCGTGAACCAGGCCCTGTCTGGACGTTGAAATCCCATCCACACTTTGTGCGCGACTCTTATCACTCGCAAACTATTATTTTTAAAGGCAACGTGTAAAGGTTTATATGTGTGTGTATATAATATATAAAAAAAAATTTAAACTCCCCGCTTGTTTAAATGGGATTAGCGAAACTAGGAAAGCGGCAGGATGCGCTCCGCCACCCCCGCCCACGTTGACGGCCCTCGCCTAGCTAGGCCGCAGGTCTCGCAATCGTTGAGGGAAAAAATAAATAAACGTTAAGTTCGATCAAAATATATTTTTAAAAAACATTTTTTTTATAAAGTGATATGGGTAAGGTGTTTGGTTTTTTTTCAAAGCCGAAGGAAGTATTGGTCACGGTGTAGTGTAAAATAAAATTAAGATTATATACAAAGCGGTGGGTGGGCCTATGGTTATCAATGAAAACTAACGCTATCATTATTATCGTTTTAAAACGTATAAAGTTTATAGTTCTGTGCGAGGTATCATCGATAAAGGGGGAGGAGGAGGAGGTGGTGGTTAAAGACGCCGAGGTTTAAGAATTGGTTTTAATTATTATTAAAGGGAGACTTTGCCGAGACGCAGGCTTATTAATTATTTAAGGATTCTAAACCACCACTACCACCGCCACCACTCACGTTTTGTAAGATTTTTACATTTCAACAGCAACCAGTTTGGCAATTCATTAGTGGGCAACTATAGAAACAACAACAAATGGTATTCGAACCCCTGACACCTAGAAATGATTAAATTGTTCATTCGCCGAGAAATGACACTTGAGGTCATCATCCAGCAGTGGATAGACCCTGGCTGGTGATGATGGCTAGGGGGACGACTTCATCCAGCAGTGGATAGACCCTGGCTGGTGGTGGTGATGGCTAGGGGGACTTTATCCAGCAGTGGATAGACCCTGGCTGGTGGTGGTGATGATGTCTAGGGGGGACGACTTCATCCAGCAGTGAATAGACCCTGGCTGGTGGTGATGGCTAGGGGGGACGACTTCATCCAGCAGTGAATAGACCCTGGCTGGTGGTGGTGGTGATGGCTAGGGGGGCGACTTCATCCAGCAGTGGATAGACCCTGGCTGGTGATGGTGGTGATGGCTAGGGGGACGACTTCATCCAGCGGTGGATAGACCCTGGCTGGTGGTGGTGATGGCTAGGGGGACGACTTCACTCAGCAGTGGATAGACCCTGGCTGGTAGTGATGATGATGGCTAGGGGGACTTCATCCAGCAGTGGATAGACCATGGCTGGTGGTGGTGATGATGGCTAGAGGGGAGACTTCATCCAGCAGTGGATAGACCCTGGCTGGTGGTGATGGCTAGGGGGGACGACTTCATCCAGCAGTGGATAGACCCTGGCTGGTGGTGGTGATGATGGCTAGGGGAACGACTTCATCCAGCAGTGGATAGACCCTGGCTGGTGATGGTGATGATTGCTAGGGGGACGACTTCACTCAGCAGTGGATAGACCCTGGCTGGTGGTGGTGATGATGGCTAGGGGGACGACTTCATCCAACAGTGGACAGACCCTGGCTGGTGGTGGTGATGATGGCTAGGGGGACGACTTCATCCAGCAGTGGATAGACCCTGGCTGGTGGTGGTGATGGCTAGGGGGACGACTTCACTCAGCAGTGGATAGACCCTGGCTGGTGGTGGTGATGGCTAGGGGGACGACTTCACTCAGCAGTGGATAGACCCTGGCTGGTGGTGATGATGATGGCTAAGGGGACGACTTCATCCAGCAGTGGATAGACCCTGGCTGGTGGTGATGATGGCTAGGGGGACGACTTCACTCAGCAGTGAATAGACCCTGGCTGGTGGTGATGATGGCTAGGGGGACGACTTCATCCAGCAGTGAATAGACCCTGGCTGGTAGTGATGGTGGTGATGATGGCTAGGGGGACGACTTCACTCAGCAGTGGATAGACCCTGGCTGGTGGTGATGATGGCTAGGGGGACGACTTCATCCAGCAGTGAATAGACCCTGGCTGGTGGTGATGATGGCTAGGGGGACGACTTCATCCAGCAGTGAATAGACCCTGGCTGGTGGTGATGATGGCTAGGGGGACTTCATCCAGCGGTGGATAGACCCTGGCTGGTGGTGGTGATGATGGCTAGGGGGACAACTTCACTCAGCAGTGGATAGACCCTGGCTGGTGGTGGTGATGATGGCTAGGGGGACTTCATCCAGCAGTGGATAGACCCTGGCTGGTGGTGATGATGGCTAGGGGGACTTCATCCAGCGGTGGATAGACCCTGGCTGGTGGTGGTGATGATGGCTAGGGGGACAACTTCACTCAGCAGTGGATAGACCCTGGCTGGTGGTGGTGATGATGGCTAGGGGGACTTCATCCAGCAGTGGATAGACCCTGGCTGGTGGTGATGATGGCTAGTGAAGGACTTCATCTAGCAGTGGCTAAGACCTTCTTGGCCTGCTGATGATGATGGTGATGATGATGATGAACTGCTCGTCGTGATGACTTTTGGGTCTAACGCCCAAATTTTTTTATCAGAATTTTGCAAAAACTATCCCGGCAAATCACACGACAATGCCGGTTGCTGCAACTGGCAGCGAAACGTCGTACTACTCAAGTAGTAAATGTTGTGTACCTTACTCCCCAACACACCGGTGGGCTGTAGTACACTACACTATAGACACTACACTACTATACACTAGACACTACACTACTATACACTACACGAGACAATACACTACTATACACTACACTCTACACACTACACTCGACACACTACACACGAGACACTACACAACTATACACCACTACTACACTAGACACTACTATACACTACACTATACACTACACTAGACACTACTATACACTACACTATACACTACACACGAGACACTACTACACACTACACGAGACACTACTACCCACTACACTACTACACATCACTACTACACACTACATTAGACACTACTATACACTACACTAGACACTACTATACACTACCACTATACACTACACTACACGAGACACTACACCACTATACACTACACTCTACACTACTACACACTACACTACTATACACTACACTATACACTACACACTACTATACCAGTAACCAATTGGCGCGTTGAATTACGTGACAAACCTCAGTGGCAGTGTCGGGTGGGTGGGGGAGGGTTTTACGACACAACATGGGATCCTGAACGCGACCTAACGCCACTCAAAAATAAACCACTTCATATCGTTCGCGAAAGCCATGCCTGTGTGTTAAACCACCACCACCACCACCCACCACCACCACTCACCCTCAAAATTCTTAGTTCTTTCGGTAAAGCCCCGTGGATAGAACGGTTTCGTTTAAATAAATTGAAAATGTTCAAAGCAACAACAACAACAATAACGAAAAAACCCCCCACGACGTTTCGATCGCCAACACGAGCGTCCTTCATCAGGCGGAGGGAGAATTAATTAATTCCCGCGGCAACTAAAAGTTTTAAGTCAAAACGACCCCAAAATTTTTACTTGCGTCACCTTTCGTTTTAAATTAACTCAACTTTGGCGGCGGCGGTGGTGGCAATAATTTTTGTATTTTAACACACATGGGCCAATTTTAAAAAAATTACATTTATTCTCTCCCATCACCACCCCATATCAACCTAAGTGACACAACGCAATGTCCATCCCACCACCACCACCACCCACCTCTCTTACTTTTAAAACCCCATCACACACGCACAAATAAATAACAAAATTGAATGATGCATGGAGATAAGTCAAAGTCTTGGGGGGCAATTATTCGCGTTAAATCGTCATCGTTTTTTTTTGGTTTTTAAAACACAACTCTCCATGGCAAGCAAGCGTGGCTATAGAGTTAATTGGCGATTTTGCTGGGGTGTCAAGAGCTTTGTAGATCATCGGATTTGCTCAACGACATGAAAAGAAGCGGTATTTGGGGAGGGGGGGTAGGAAAAAAGTCTAAAGTTTAAATTAAAAAACACACACGAAGCCAAACGGGTGAGAAAGTTAACATTTCACAGTGCAGGATTTTAAAAAAATAAAATTATATATAAGTCACGGCGTGCCTGTGCGCGCGCGCGCGTGTGATATTAATCTTATACTGTATATACTAACACGCAATACATTAAAACAATTAACAGCCCTCGTTCACGCTCTATCAACTGATCGATGGGTTTGTAATAATTACAATATCGCACAACCCTCGACGCTTTATACACACACACATACACACACACAAAAACCTCACAACGAACACGATAACCACGGGACTTATTGTTACACATCTTACATAACCGCAGCTTGTAGTTATAACGTTGTTTTCATTTTTATTTAAAGCTTTCGTGACTGCAAGGGGGGGAGATTCATCTTCTTGGGTTCTTTCGGTAAAGTCACGTAGAAGGGAAACAATAAAATTATAATGAAAAAAAAATTTCAAAACAATTAAATTCGCACGACGTTTCGACTGCAACACCAGAAGCAGCAATCGTCATCAGGTGATCATCATCAGGTGATTGTTTGGTGTTGCAGTCGAAACGTCGTGAGAATTTTATTGTTTTATATTTTTTTTATTGTTTCCACTTCTACGCGGTGGTGACTTTACCGAAAAGAACCAAGAATGTTATATTTATTTTATTTTATATTTCGATTTAAAGCTTTCGTGACCGCAAGGATTCATCCTCTTTGGTTCTTTCGGTAAAGTCACCACCACGTAGAATGAGAATAAAATAATAAAATATAACACAATAAAATTCTCACGACGTTTCGGCCACAACACAAGCGGCCTTCTTCAGGTGAAAGGAACAGACCTGTCGGGACGACAGAGCTTCAGTGAACGTTGTTAAGATTCGTAGCGTCTTTTAACTTCTCTAAAACCAGCTTAAAAGTCGCTACGAATCTTAACAACGTTCATTGAAGCTCTGTCGTCCCGACGGGTCTGTTCCTTTCAACTGAAGAAGGCCGCTTGTGTTGTGGCCGAAACGTCGCGAGAATTTTACCGTGTTATTTTATCAATTTATTAATTCATTATTTTATTCTCATTCTACGTGGTGACTTTATTATTTCATTGTTTCCCTTCCCACGTGGTGGTGACTTTACCCAAAAGGTCTGTTCCTTTCACCTGAAGAAGGCCGCTTGTGTTGTGGCCGAAACGTCGCGAGAATTTTATTATTTTATATTATTAATTTAATAATTCATTATTTTATTCTCATTCTACGTGGTGACTTTATTTCATTGTTTCCCTTTCCACGTGGTGGTGACTTTACCGAAATGGTCTGTTCCTTTCACCTGAAGAAGGCCGCTTGTGTTGTGGCCGAAACGTCGCGAGAATTTTATTAATTCATTATTTTATTAATTCATTATTTTATTCTCATTCTACGTGGTGACTTTATTATTTCATTGTTTCCCTCCCCACGTGGTGGTGACTTTACCCAAAAGAACCAAGAATATGAGTCGCGAAAGCATTCAATCAAAAATTCAAGACTGCGTTGTTTTCATTATACAGTTATTATTTTTTGTGTTGTGTTGCGTTGTTTAAGTGTGTGTGTGCATGTGTGTGTGTGTGAATATGTGTGTATGTGTAATGGTAATGCGTGTTCACAGATACTCACGGAGTGCATCTGTCACTGAATTCGTTCGCCACGGTCTCGATGCCACCCGATCGAGCGACCGCTATGTAGCACGACTGAAATCCGACGTCGAAACCCACGACCGACATGATGATGATGATCTTCGTCTTTTTGTACTTCTTTACAGACTAACTAAATAAACTTTTTGAACACGCGCAGCGACGACAAATCAAACCAAACAAAACCACACGAACACACACACACGCGCCTCGCTCTCTCTTCCTCAAAAGCCGCAACCGGTTAACTTATTAAATATTTTTTTAATGTTGTACTTTTATATAAAGGTTCGCTTGTTAAAGCATCTCGCTAAACCCCCCCCCAAAAACCGACCTTTAAACCACCACCACCACTACCACCACCAACCGCCTCACCAAAAACAAATTTTAATATACAACAGCCGTTAGCGGATTTATTCTAATTGTTACTAATATCGTTTACGGAGACGCTAATAAAGATCGCCAATTTGTCTTGTTATTAATCGATACGTTAAGCTGGAGGGAGAGGGGGGCGGTCTGTGTAAGGTTTTATAGGAAAAAAGTCGAAATGTCAAAAAGGATCGCCGCCCCCCCGGCTTAAACTGTTCGTGATTGTAACCAGACCTCCGAGAGCCTACCCAACAACCCCTGCCGTATCGTATCGAACGTCTAAGGCCTCCAACTAGGCAAAAAAGTGTAACAGACTGCCCCAAAAGGCGTAAGAGATACGTTATATAATAGACTGCCAAAGGGGCCCCCACACACAACACACCACACACCCCCTGCGAAAGAAAATTGTTTTGCCTAGGCCCCAAGACACTACCACCACCACACAACACCTTACCCCCCCCCTCTTAGAACAGCGGCTAGTTCTCTAAGACTATCTAAGCGCACTACAGACCTCCTCCCTCACCACCACAACCACCACAACTCCTGAGCAGAGAGAGATTTGCGGACTTGTCGCGAGGCGTTGTAGAG
Source organism: Petromyzon marinus (assembly GCF_010993605.1). Taxonomy (NCBI): domain Eukaryota; kingdom Metazoa; phylum Chordata; class Hyperoartia; order Petromyzontiformes; family Petromyzontidae; genus Petromyzon; species Petromyzon marinus. The sequence continues at coordinate 228,851 of NW_022638179.1, read as the reverse complement.
AGAGAGAGAGACAGAGACACGAGCGATCGGCCTGCGATGAGAACCCCCAACGATTCCCGCAATGCGGAACCGGCTGCTAGCTCGCGACTCCTTAATGTAGGCGGGAACATTCGAGAAAGAGCCCCCACCCCCCACACACACGCTAACACACTCCCCCCCACGCCACGCCCCCACTGCCAGACCACGCCCCTCCCCCCCCCAACTGCCAGACCACGCCCCCCAGCTAACAATGCCACCCACTACAAAGCCCCCCTCCCCCCCCCCACACAAACCACTATCAACCCCGGACCCACTAACAACCCCCACCTGCTACCCACCCACCCACTACACAACCACCCACTAGCCCCCCCCCACCCACTACCACCCCCCCCCACCACAACCCCCACCCACTACCCCCCAATACCCCCACCCACTAGCCCGCCACCCACTACCACCCCCCCACTACCCCCACCCACTACCCCCCCACCCACTACTCCCCCACCCACTACCCCCCCCACTATCCCCCACCCACTACCAACCCCACCCAACTACCACCCCCACCCAATCACGCGCCGTCACGCCTGCCTATAACCCCATAAGGGGCATGTCTATAAAAGGGCATCGGGGTACGCCCTCATGTCCATATAAGGGGCATCGGGGTACACCCTATGTGCATATTAAGTGACATTGGATAACCCCCCTACGTGACCATATTAGGGCATCGGGGATACGCCCTCATGTCCATATAAGGGGCATTGGACACGCCCCTCGAACTTGCAGAACCAGTGGCATGTACATCTGCAGAACGTGAAGAACCAGTGGCATCTACATCTGTAGAACAGGAAGAACCAGTGGCATCTACATCTGTAGAAGGTGAATAACCAGTGGCATCTACATCTACAGAACGTGAAGAACCAGTGGCATCTACATCTACAGAACGTGAAGAACCAGTGGCATCTACATCTGTAGAACGTGAAGAACCAGTGGCATCTACATTCTGCAGAACGTGAAGAACCAGAGGCATCTACATCTGTAAAAAGTGAAGAACCAGTGGCATCTACATCTGCATAACACGAAGAACCAGTGGCATCTACATCTACAGAACGTGAAGAACCAGTGGCATCTACATCTGCAGAACATAAAAGAACCAGTGGCATCTACATCTGTAGAACGTGAAGAACCAGTGGCATCTACATTCTGAAGAACGTGAAGAACCAGTGGCATCTACATCTGTAAAATGTGAAGAACCAGTGGCATCTACATTTACAGAACGTGAAGAACCAGTGGCATCTACATCTGTAAAACGTGAAGAACCAGTGGCATCTACATCTACAGAACGTAAAGAACCAGTGGCGTTTACATTCTGCAGAACGTGAAGAACCAGTGGCATCTACATCTGTAGAACGTGAAGAACCAGTGGCATCTACATTCTGAAGAACGTGAAGAACCAGTGGCATCTACATCTGTAAAATGTGAAGAACCAGTGGCATCTACATCTACAGAACGTGAAGAACCAGTGGCATCTACATCTACAGAACGTGAAGAACCAGTGGCATCTACATCTGTAAAACGTGAAGAACCAGTGGCATCTACATTCTGCAGAACGTGAATAACCAGTGGCATCTACATCTGCAGAACTTGAAGAACCAGTGGCATTTACATCTGCAGAACATAAAAGAACCAGTGGCATCTACAGGAGATTATAAAACTTTGAAAACCATTCCCCAGTGTTTAGTGTACACGCCGTATAAAACGTGTTTGGAATCCACAGGGAGTAAAAGTTGGACTTACGAACCCAATCGACTTACGAACACAGATCTCTGGAACCCAACCTCGTTTGTATGTGGAGGCGTCCCCCGTATTCGCATGAGGACACGTGAAGCCCTAAGAACCCTAAGAATCCTAAATCCGAAAACCCCGCCCCCTTCCCCGATAGCCCCGCCCTTCCCCCCCCGCTTTAGCCCCTCCCCCTTTCACCTAACTCCACCCTCACCCCACCTCCACAACGCCCCCTGTCCTCAATAGCCCCGCCCCATCCTCTTGAGATCTCGCGAAACTTCGAGAGTGGACGCGTCCAATGCATGGGGGGGGGGGGGGGGTTCTTGATCGACCATCGAACTGCCAATCGCCAACAAAAAATAAATCGCCAATTTACGTTATTACTCAGCGCATAGGGTTACAATATTAAGCCGATATATTATTATTATTGTTAGCATTTAAAGATTTTTTTTTTTTTAAAAACGTCGGATAGACGTAGCCGTTTTCATTTTAATTATGTTACGCTGGATTATTAGAGCGTCTTTCCCCCCCCCCTCCTCCTCCGCGCTCCTGCACCCAGTTGGTAGCGCCCCAAGTAAGTGAGTGACGCAGGGGCCCCGGAAATCCCGTTGGCATGGAAACGTCGAGAGCCTTGAACGATTCGCTGCTGGATGGCAGTGGAACCAGAATGTTCATTTTGTAGCCTGCTGTAGGAATAAATCCGATGAGCCACGAAGCTCTTTCTCAACAACAACAACAACAACCGCCGTTCAACGGTCCACATCACCCACGGCGCTGGCGCCAGGCGAGGTGCAGGAGGAGGAGGTCACGGGACAGACCCTACAAGTGCCATGGGTTTGACTGCTGCTGTGCCAGGCTAGGTGCATGAGGAGGAGGAGGTCACGGGACAGACCCTGCAGGTGCCATGGGTTTGACTGCTGCTGTGCCAGGCTAGGTGCATGAAGAGGTCACGGGACAGACCCAGCAGGTGCCACGGGTTTGTACTGCTGTGCCAGGCTAGGTGCATGAAGAGGTCACGGGACAGACCCAGCAGGTGCCATGGGTTGACTGCTGTGCCAGGCTAGGTGCATGAGGTCACGTGACAGACCCAGCAGGTGCCATGGGTTGACTGCTGTGCCAGGCTAGGTGCATGAGGAGGAGGAGGTCACGGGACAGACCCAGCAGGTGCCATGGGTTGACTGCTGTGCCAGGCTAGGTGCATGAGGAGGAGGAGGTCACGGGACAGACCCTGCAGGTGCCATGGGTTGACTGCTGTGCCAGGCTAGGTGCATGAGGAGGAGGAGGTCACGGGACAGACCCTGCAGGTGCCATGGGTTGACTGCTGTGCCAGGCTAGGTGCATGAGTAGGAGGAGGTCACGGGACAGACCCTGCAGGTGCCATGGGTTTGACTGCTGCTGTGCCAGGCTAGGTGCATGAGGAGGTCACGGGACAGACCCAGCAGGTGCCACGGGTTTGTACTGCTGTGCCAGGCTAGGTGCATGAAGAGGTCACGGGACAGACCCAGCAGGTGCCATGGGTTGACTGCTGTGCCAGGCTAGGTGCATGAGGAGGTGGTCACGGGACAGACCCAGCAGGTGCCATGGGTTGACTGCTGTGCCAGGCTAGGTGCATGAGGAGGAGGAGGTCACGGGACAGACCCTGCAGGTGCCATGGGTTGACTGCTGTGCCAGGCTAGGTGCATGAGGAGGAGGAGGTCACGGGACAGACCCTGCAGGTGCCATGGGTTGACTGCTGTGCCAGGCTAGGTGCAGGAGGAGGAGGAGGTCACGGGACAGACCCTGCAGGTGCCATGGGTTGACTGCTGTGCCAGGCTAGGTGCATGAGGAGGAGGTCACGGGACAGACCCTGCAGGTGCCATGGGTTGACTGCTGTGCCAGGCTAGACATACAGAGACATACAGAGATGACGGTCGTTATTTATAAATCTATTTTTCCACACATGTCCAGTAGATGTCCCGTACGATGTACGAATCGGCAATTGATTGATTTCACTGCAGTGGGGTGGATCGGCTTTGGATAGGGGAGAGCAATCGATCGATATCGCTCCGATGCACTTCGGCGTCACTGGGGATGACGTCGGTGGCGATGACGTCACTTCCGTCACTCTTCCGCTAGACCCGAGCGTGGCGGGGAGGTCCGACGTGATGACGTCAAGGTAAAGAAATAAGGTGGGTGGTCCAACGCGATGACGTCAGGTAAAAAAGCGTGGGTTGGGGGAGGGATTAGACGTGATGACGTCAGGTAAATGGGTGGCGGGTGTCCGACGTGATGACGTCACGCCGTTTGGGACCCGGAACCTCCGAAAGCGCGAGCGATCTCGAACGTAATGACGTCACAGGGGGCTGGGGAGGGGTGAAGCGACGATCCCAGAACAGGGGGAGGGGGTGAGGGAAAAAAAAATACGTGGTGACGTCACCCAATTCAAATGCCGCTCGCCTCGGCAGATACCCGCCAACACCGCGGTCTCGAGCGCGATGACGTGGCCCTCGCATAAAAAAACGCGGGTAGCCGTGGCTCAATGACGTCACGCGGCCTAAAAGGCGTGCGCAGTGACGTCACATCTCGCTAAAAATCGCGTGCGCAGTAACCTCGCATTTCATTAAACGCGTGCGCGGTGACGTCAGGTATCCTTAAAACCCCGTGCGCGATGACATCACGCGTCTCATTAAAAACTTCGTAAGCGGCGACGTCAAGCGTTTCGTTTAAAAAATAGTTAACTTCGTTGCGCGATGACGTCACGCGCCTCGTTTTTTAACTTCGTTGCGCGATGACGTCAGGCGTCTCGTTTTAAATAAAAAAACCTTCGTTGCGCGATGACGTCACGCGTCTCTTTAAAAACTTCGTTGCGCGATGACGTCAGGCGTCTCGTTTTAAATTTAAAAAACGTCTTTGCGTGATGACGTCAGGCGTCTCGTTTTAAATTTAAAAAACTTCGTTGCGCGATGACGTCACGCGTCGCGATAATAACTTCGTTGCGCGATGACGTTGACGTCTCTTTAAAAAACTTCGTTGGGCGATGACGTCACGCGTCTCTTCAACAAAAAACTTCGTTGCGTGATGACGTCACGCGTCTCTTTAACAAAAAACTTCTTTGCGCGATGACATCACGCGTCTAATTACCAAAAAAACTTCGTTGCGCGATGACGTCAGGCGTTTCTTTAAAAAACTTCGTTGCGCGATGACGTCACACTCTCTTTAAAAAAACTTCGTTGCGCGATGACGTCAGGCGTCTCTTTAAAAAACTTCGTTGCACGATGACGTCACGCGTCTCTAACAAAAACTTTGTTGCGCGATGACGTCACGCGTCACTTCGTTGCGCGATGACATCACGCGTCTCTTTAACAAAAACTTCGTTGCGCGATGACGTCACGCGTCTCTTTAAAAAACTTCGTTTCGCGATGACGTCACGCGTCTCTTTACCAAAAAAACTTCGTTGCGCGATGACGTCACCGGGGCGCCTGTTCCAAAACAAAACCTCCCCCACCCACCCTCCCTCCCTCCCCCCACCTCTCTCGCTAGCTGCTGGTGGTGGTGGTGGTGGGGGGCCGGGCCGGACAGGGCCGGACCCAGCGGCGTCTCGACTCTCCTCCCTGCTCGCGGTGGGGACGGGAAGGCGACAACCAGAGGCTGATTGAAGAGGGGGCTTGGGTGGGGGGGAGGGTAGCCCACGGTGGGGGTGGGGGGTAGCTCAAGGTGGGGGGGTAGCTCAAGGTGGTGGGGGTAGCTCAAGGTGGGGGGGTAGGTCAGGGTGGGGGGGTAGCTCAAGGTGGTGGGGGTAGCTCAAGGTGGTGGGGGTAGCTCAAGGTGGTGGGGGTAGCTCAAGGTGGGGGGGTAGCTCAAGGTGGGGGGGTAGCTCAGGGTGGGGGGGGTAGCCCGGGTCACTCGGCCACGCGGCTGGAGGAGGACGAGGAGGAGTGGGACGAGGAGGGGGACGAGGACGAGGAGGAGGGGGACGAGGAGTGGGACGAGGAGGGGGACGAGGAGTGGGACGAGGAGGAGTAGGAGTGGGACGAGGAGGAGTAGGAGTGGGACGAGGAGGAGGAGGACGAGGAGGAGGAGGGGGACGAGGAGGGGGACGAGGAGTGGGACGAGGAGGAGGAGGGGGACGAGGAGTGGGACGAGGAGGAGGAGGACGAGGAGGAGGAGGAGGGGGACGAGGAGGGGGACGAGGAGGAGGAGGAGTGGGACGAGGAGGAGGAGGAGTGGGACGAGGAGGAGGACGAGGAGGAGGAGGGGGACGAGGAGGGGGACGAGGAGTGGGACGAGGAGGAGGAGGGGGACGAGGAGTGGGACGAGGAGGAGGAGGACGAGGAGGAGGAGGAGGGGGACGAGGAGGAGGAGTGGGACGAGGAGGAGGAGGAGTGGGACGAGGAGGGGGACGAGGAGGAGGGCGACGAGGAGGAGGAGGAGGAGGGGGCGCGTTCTGTGTTGTGGTGTTGAGAGGCTTCCCGTGTGGGGAGGTTGGCCGGACGAGGGGGGGAGGGGGGTGGTGACCGCTGCCCGCTGAGGTGAGTGGTGACCGGGGGGCGTCTTTAGGTTAGCGGGGGGGGGTCGGGGGGTAGCAGGGGAGGGCCTTGAGGTTAACAGGGGGGG
>NW_022638179.1:145000-220000 GCF_010993605.1 Petromyzon marinus | reverse complement strand
ACCACCACCACTACCACCACCACCACCACCACCACCACCACTACCACCACTACCACCACCACTACCACCACTACCACCACCACTACCACCACTACCACCACTACCACCACCACCACCACCACCACCACCACTACCACCACCACTACCACCACCACCACTACCACCACCACCACCACCACCACTACCACCACCACCACCACTACCACCACCACTACCACCACCACTACCACCACCACTACCACCACCACCACTACCACCACCACTACCACCACCACCACCACCACTACCACCACCACCACCACCACTACCACCACCACCACCACCACCACTACCACCACCACCACCACCACCACCACTACCACCACTACCACCACCACCACCACTACCACCACCACCACTACCACCACCACCACCACCACTACCACCACCACTACCACCACCACCACCACCACTACCACCACCACCACCACCACCACTACCACCACCACCACCACTACCACCACCACCACCACCACCACTACCACCACTACCACCACCACCACCACTACCACCACCACCACTACCACCACCACCACCACCACCACCACCACCACTACCACCACCACCACCACCACCACCACCACCACTACCACCACCACCACCACCACCACTACCACCACCACCACCACTACCACCACCACCACCACCACCACTACCACTACCACCACCACCACCACTACCACCACCACCACCACCACCACCACCACCACTACCACCACCACCACCACTACCACCACCACCCCCCCCACTATCCCCTTCCCCATGGGCCAGGCTGTGACGCGAGCCGTGAGGCTGTCGGCCCCCCAGGATGAAGCTGTGGAGTTGGGGGGCCGCGTCCCCCCGCCCCAGCACCCCCACGAACCTCGCGACCCCCTACGGAGGGACCCCCCCGCTCCTCAACCCCCTCCACCACCACCTCCTCATCATCATCAGCATCATCATCAGCATCATCATCCTCCACTTCTTCGTCCTGTGCTGCTTCACGATTTCCGGAGGGGCAGACTGCAGCAGCAGCAGCATCATCAGCATCATCATCATCAGCAGCAGTACCAGCAGCAGCATCAGCATCATCATCAGCAGCAGTACCAGCAGCAGCATCAGCAGCGGAGACGCTACAAACCCGCAGTGTCCAGGTCAGGGTGAGTGGATGGGTGGGAGGGTCCCGTGTCTCATCCCCCCTCCCCCCCGTGTCTCTCACCCCCCCCGTGTCTCTCACCCCTCCCCGTGTCTCTCACCCCCCCCGTGTCTCTCTCACCCCCCCGTGTCTCTCTCACCCCCCCCCGTGTCTCTCACCCCCCCCCGTGTCTCTCACCCCTCCCCCCCGTGTCTCTCACCCCCCCCCGTGTCTCTCACCCCCCCCCCCGTGTCTCTCACCCCCCCGTGTCTCTCTCACCCCCCCCCCCCGTGTGTCTCTCACACCCCCGTGTCTCACCCCCCGCGTGTCTCACCCCCCCCCCGCGTGTCTCACCCCCCCCTCCCCTCGTGTCTCACCCCCCCCCCCTCCCCCCCCGTGTCTCACCCCCCCGCGTGTCTCACCCCCCCCCCCGTGTCTCACCCCCCCCTCCCCCTGTGTCTCACCCCCCCCGCGTGTCACCCCCCCCTCCCCCTGTGTCTCACCCTCCCCCTGTGTCTCACCCCCCCCCCCTCCTCCCCCCCCGTGTCTCACCCCCGGCGTTGTCTCCAGGACCCTGTCCCCGGCGCGTCTCCGTTGCGTTCCCACCGCCTCCTCCGCCTCCACCGCCTCCACCGCCTCCGCCGCCTCCACCGCCTCCACCGCCTCCACCGCCGCCTCCTTCCCAGACCTGGGCCTGCTGCCCCCTGAGCTGGGCCTGGCCATCCTCTCGTACCTCGACGCCACGGACCTCTGCCTGGCCTCGTGCGTCTGGAGCGAGCTGGGCAGTGCGGAGCTGCTGTGGCAGGCGTGAGACACCGCACGGGGAGACACGGGGAGAGACACGGGGAGACACGGGGAGAGACACGGGGAGAGACAGGGAGACACAGGGAGAGACACGGGGAGACACGGGGAGACACGGAGAGACACGGGGAGACACGGGGAGACACGGAGAGACACGGGGAGAGACACGGGGAGACACGGGGAGACACGGGGAGACTCGGGGAGACACGGGGAGAGACAGGGAGACACGGGGAGAGACAGCGTCTGGAGCGAGCTGGGCAGTGCGGAGCTGCTGTGGCAGGCGTGAGACACCGCACGGGGAGACACACGGGGGAGAGACACGGGGAGACACGGGGAGACACGGGGAGAGACAGGGAGACACGGGGAGACACGGGGAGACACGGGGAGAGACGGGGAGAGACAGGGACACAGGGAGACACGGGGAGAGACAGGGAGACACGGGGAGAGACAGGGACACAGGGAGACACGGGGAGACACGGGGAGACACAGGGAGACACGGGGAGACACGGGGAGACACAGGGACACAGGGAGACACGGGGAGACACAGGGAGAGACAGCGTCTGGAGCGAGCTGGGCAGTGCGGAGCTGCTGTGGCAGGCGTGAGACACCGCACGGGGAGACACACGGGGAGAGACACGGGGAGACACACGGGGAGAGACACGGGGAGACACGGGGAGACACGGGGAGAGACGGAGAGAGACAGGGAGACAGGGGGAGACACGGGGAGAGACAGGGAGACACGGGGAGAGACAGGGAGACACGGGGAGAGACAGGGAGACACGGGGAGAGACAGGGAGACACGGGGAGACACGGGGAGAGACACAGGGAGAGACAGGGAGACACGGGGAGACACGGGGAGAGACGGGGAGAGACAGGGAGACACGGGGAGACACGGGGAGAGACAGGGAGACACGGGGAGACACGGGGAGACACGGGGAGAGACAGGGAGACACGGGGAGACACGGGGAGAGACAGGGAGACACGGGGAGACACGGGGAGAGACAGGGATGGACAGGGAGACACGGGGAGACAGGGGGAGACACAGGGAGACACGGGGAGAGACAGGGAGACAGGGGGAGAGACAGGGAGACAGGGGAAGACACGGGGAGACACAGGGAGAGACAGGGAGACACGGGGAGAGACGGGGAGACACGGGGAGAGACGGGGAGACACGGGGAGAGACAGCGTCTGGAGCGAGCTGGGCAGTGCGGAGCTGCTGTGGCAGGCGTGAGACACCGCACGGGGAGAGACACGGGGAGAGACAGGGAGACACGCGGAGACACGGGGAGAGACACAGGGAGAGACAGGGAGACAGGGGGAGAGACAGGGAGAGACAGGGAGACACGGGGAGAGACAGGGAGACACGGGGAGACACGGGGAGACACGGGGAGACACGGAGAGACACGGGGAGAGACACGGGGAGACAGGGGGAGACACGGGGAGACAGTGGGATACACGGGGAGACACGGGGAGACACGCGGAGACACGGGGAGACACGGGGAGACAGGGGGAGACACGGGGAGACAGGGGGAGAGACAGGGAGAGACACGGGGAGACACGGGGAGAGACAGGGAGACACGGGGAGACACAGGGAGACACGGGGAGAGACAGGGAGACACGGGGAGACACAGGGAGACACGGGGAGAGACAGCGTCTGGAGCGAGCTGGGCAGTGCGGAGCTGCTGTGGCAGGCGTGAGACACCGCACGGGGAGACACACGGGGAGAGACACGGGGAGACACGGGGAGAGACAGGGATGGACAGGGATGGACAGGGAGACACGGGGAGACACGGGGAGACACAGGGAGAGACAGGGATGGACAGGGATGGACAGGGAGACACGGGGAGACACAGGGAGAGACAGGGAGACACGGGGAGAGACAGGGACACAGGGAGACACGGGGAGAGACAGGGAGACACGGGGAGAGACAGGGACACAGGGAGACACGGGGAGACACGGGGAGACACGGGGAGACACGGGGAGACACGGGGAGACACAGGGAGACACGGGGAGACACGGGGAGACACGGGGAGAGACAGGGATGGACAGGGAGACACGGGGAGAGACGGGGAGACACGGGGAGACACGGGGAGAGACAGGGAGAGACAGGGAGACACAGAGAGACACAGGGAGACACGGGGAGACGCGGGGAGACACGCGGAGAGACAGGGAGACACGGGGAGAGACAGGGAGACACAGAGAGAGACACGGGGAGACACGGGGAGACGCAGGGAGACACGGGGAGACACGGGGAGACGCAGGGAGAGACAGGGAGACACAGGGAGACACAGAGAGATAGGGAGACACAGGGAGACACAGGGAGAGACAGGGAGACACAGTGGGACACAGGGAGACACAGGGAGACACGGGGAGAGACTGGGAGACACAGGGAGACACGGGGAGACACGGGGAGACACGGGGAGAGACTGGAAGACACACGGAGACACAGAGAGATAGGGAGACACAAGGAGACACGGGGAGACAGGGAGACACGCGGAGAGACAGGGAGAGACAGGGAGACACGCGGAGACACGGGGAGACACGGGGAGATACGGGGAGACACGGGGAGAGACAGGGAGAGACAGGGAGACACGCGGAGACACGGGGAGACACGGGGAGATACGGGGAGACGCAGGGAGACGCGGGGAGACGCGGGGAGACAGGGTGACACATACAGAGACCCACACTGACTCACGTCTCCCCGTGTCTCCCCCCCCCCCCCGTGCCCCCCCCCGTGCCCCCCCCCCCAGGCTGTGTAAGTCCACGTGGGGTCACTGTTCACTGTACCGGCGCCCTCAGCCCCCAGGGTTCTCCTACCGCCGCCTCTACCTGGAACTCGACGAGGGGAGCCTCAACTTCAACGCCAACGAAGTACTCCACCCTAGTCCACCCTAGTCCACCCTAGTCCACCTATAGTCCACCTCTAGTCCACCCTAGTCCACCTATAGTCCACCTATAGTGCACCTATAGTCCACCTCTGGTCCACCTATAGTCCACCTATCGTCCACCTATAGTCCACCCTAGTCCACCTCCACTCTAGTCCACCTCTAGTCCACCTCTAGTCCACCTCCACTCTAGTCCACCTCCACTCTAGTCCACCTCCACTCTAGTCCACCTCTAGTCCACCTTTAGTCCACCTCCACTCTACTCTCTCACTCACCCACTCACTCACTCACCCCACTCCTCACCACTCACCCACCCACTCACTCACTCACCCACTCACCCACTCACCCACTGACCCACTCACCCACTCACTCACTCACTCACGCACCCACTCACCCACCCACTCACTCACTCACCCACTCACCCACTGACCCACTCACCCACTCACTCATCCATCCACTCACTCACGCACCCACTCACTCACTCACTCACCCACTCACCCACCCACCTACCCACTCACTCACTCACCCACTCACCTACCCACTCACTCACTCACCCACTCACTCACCCACTCACTCACTCACCTACCCACTCACTCACTCACCCACTCACTCACTCACCCACTCACTCACCCACTCACTCACTCACTCACCTACTCACTCACTCACCTACTCACTCACTCACCCACTCACTCACCCACTCACTCACTCACTCACCCACTCACTCACCCACCCACTCACTCACTCACCTACTCACTCACCCACTCACCCACCCACTCACTCACTCACCCACTCACTCACCCACTCACTCACTCACCTACTCACTCACTCACCCACCCACTCACCCACCCACCCACCCACTCACCCACCCACCCACTCACCCACCCACTCACCCACCCACCCACCCACTCACCCACTCACCCACCCACTCACCCACCCACCCAATCACTCACCCACTCACTCACTCACTCACCCACCCACCCACCCACTCACCCACCCACCCACCCACTCACCCACCCACCCACTCACCCACCCACTCACCCACCCACCCACCCACTCACCCACTCACCCACCCACTCACCCACTCACCCACCCACCCACCCACTCACCCACTCACCCACCCCCCACTCCCCCCACTCCCCCACCCACTCACCCCCCCACTCCCCCCACTCCCCCCACACCCCCCACTCCCCCCCCCCCACTCCCCCCACTCCCCCCACACCCCACACCCCCACCCACCCACCAGGGCCTGGACTACCTCGTCTCCCGCTCCATCCTGGATGACGACCCTGGTGAGTTTGCCCTCTTCGCGTTCTCGACGAGGACCCTGGCTCCGGGCCCGCTCCGCGCGCTCCTAGCGGGACGCCGGCACGACGTCCTCGCCAAGTTCGTCGGTTTGCACCGGTTCCAGCGGCAGTTCCTGCCGGACGCGCTCCGACGCTTCCTTGGGGCGGCCCCGGAGCCCCTGGCCGGCGGGCCCTACCTGGAGGCCCTGGTCACCGAGTTCGCTCGCCGCTACTGCACCTGCAACCCACGGCTGTGCCTCACCGCGGGTGGGGGAGGGGGGAGGGGTGGGGTGGGGAGAGGGGGTGGGGGGAGAGGGGGGGGTGGGGGGGAGAGGGGGGAGGAGAGGGGGGAGGAGAGAGAGGGGGGGGGGAGGGTGGAGAGGGGGGGGGAGGGGGAGAGGGGGGGGGAGGGGGAGAGGGGGGGGGGAGAGGGGGGGAGGGGTGGGTGGGGGAGAGGGGGGGGGAGAGGGGGGAGAGAGGGGGGAGGGAGAGGGGGGGGGGGAGAGAAGGGAGAGAGGGGAGGGAGAGGGGGGAGGAGAGAGAGGGGGGGTGGGGGGGGGGATGGGAGGGGGGAGAGGGGGGAGGGGGGGTGGGGGGGAGGGGGGGTGGGGGAGAGGGGGTGGGGGAGGGAGAGGGGGAGGAGGGGGGAGGAGGGGGTAGGATGAGGAGGGGGGGGGGGTGAGGAGAGAGAGGGGGGGAGGAAGGGGGAGGGGGAGAGGGGGGGAGGGGGGAGGATGAGGAGGGGGGGGGGGTAAAGGGGAGAGAGGAGGGGGGAGGAGGGGGGGAGGAGGAGGGGGAGGAGAGAGAGGGGGGAGACGGGGGGAGGGAGAGGGGGAGAGAGAGGGGGGAGGAGGGGGGGAGGAGGAGGGGGAGGGAGAGAGAGGGGGGGAGACGGGGGGAGGGGGAGGAGGAGGAGAGGGGAGAGAGGGGGAGGAGGGGTGAGGGGAGGAGGGAGGAGGAGGGGGGAGGAGGGGGTAGGATGAGGAGGGGGGGGGGTGAGGAGAGAGAGGGGGGGAGGAGGGGGGGAGGGGGAGAAGGGGGGATGGGGAGAGGGGGGAGGAGGGGGGAGGAGGGGAGAGGGGGGGAGAGGAGGGGGAGGAGAGAGAGGGGGGAGTAGGGGGGAGGGGAAGAGGGGGGGGGGAGGAGAGAGAGGGGGGGGTGGGGGGGAGGGGGGATGGGAGGGGGGAGAGGGGGGGGGAGAGGGGGGAGGGGGGAGAGGGGAGAGGGGGGAGAGGGGGGAGGATGAGGAGGAGGGGGGTGTGTGTCTCTGTGTGTCTCTCTCTGTCTCTGTGTCTCTCTCTGTCTCTGTGTCTCTCTCTGTCTCACTGTGTCTCTCTCTGTGTGTCTCTCTGTGTCTCTCTCTGTGTCACTGTGTCTCTCTCTGTCTCACTGTGTCTCTGTGTGTGTGTCTCTCTCTGCCTCACTGTGTCTCTCTCTGTGTCTCTCTCTGTGTCTCTCTCTGTCTCACTGTGTCTCTCTTTGTCTCACTGTGTCTCTCTCTGTCTCACTGTGTCTCTGTGTCTCTCTCTGTCTCTGTGTCTCTCTCTGTCTCACTGTGTCTCTCTCTGTCTCACTGTGTCTCTCTCTATCTCACTGTGTCTCTCTCTGTCTCACTGTGTCTCTGTATGTGTGTCTCTGTGTCTCTCTCTGTCTCACTGTGTCTCTCTGTCTCACTGTGTCTCTCTCTGTCTCACTGTGTCTCTCTCTGCCTCACTGTGTCTCTCTCTGTCTCACTGTGTCTCTCTTTGTCTCACTGTGTCTCTCTCTGTCTCACTGTCTCACTGTGTCTCTCTCTGTCTCACTGTGTCTCTCTCTGTCTCTGTGTCTCTCTGTCTCACTGTCTCACTGTGTCTCTCTCTCTCTCACTGTGTCTCTCTGTGTCTCTCTCTGTCTCACTGTGTCTCTCTCTGTCTCTGTGTGTGTGTCTCTGTGTCTCTCTCTGTCTCACTGTGTCTGTGTGTGTGTGTGTCTCTGTGTCTCTCTCTGTGTCTGTGTCTGTGTGTGTGTGTCTCTCTCTGTGTCTCTCTCTGTCTCACTGTGTCTCTCTCTGTCTCTGTGTCTCTCTCTGTCTCTGTGTCTATATGTGTCTCTGTGTCTCTCTCTGTGTCTCTCTCTGTCTCTGTGTCTCTCTGTCTCACTGTGTCTCTCTCTGTCTCACTGTGTCTCTCTGTGTCACTGTGTCTCTCTGTGTGTGTCTCTATGTCTAACTCTGTGTCTCTCTCTGTGTGTGTCTCTCTCTGTCTCACTGTGTCTCTCTGTCTCACTGTGTCTCTCTCTGTCTCACTGTGTCTCTGTGTGTGTGTCTCTGTCTCTCTCTGTGTGTCTCTCTGTGTCTCTCTCTGTCTCTCTGTGTCTCTCTCTGTCTCTCTTTGTGTCTCTCTGTCTCTCTCTGTCTCTCTCTGTGTCTCTCTCTGTCTCTCTGTGTCTCTCTGTCTCTCTGTGTCTCTCTCTGTCTCTCTGTGTCTCTCTGTCTCTGTGTCTTTCTCTGTGTCTCTCTCTCTGTGTGTCTCTCTCTGTGTCTCTGTCCATGTGTCTCTCTGTGTCACTCTCTGTGTCTCTGTCCGTGTGTCTCTCTGTGTCTCTCTCTGTGTCTCTCTCTGTGTGTCTCTCTCTGTGTCTCTGTCCGTGTGTCTCTCTCTGTGTCTCTGTCTCTCTCTGTGTCTCTCTCTGTGTCTCTCTCTCTCTCTGTCTCTCTGTGTCTCTCTCTGTGTCTCTCTGTGTCTCTCTCTGTGTCTCTCTGTGTCTCTCTCTGTCTCTGTGTCTCTCTCTGTGTCTCTCTCTGTGTCTCTCTGTGTGTCTCTGTCTCTCTCTGTGTCTCTGTGTGTCTCTGTCTCTCTCTGTCTCTCTGTGTCTCTCTCTGTGTCTCTCTGTGTCTCTCTCTGTGTCTCTCTCTGTGTCTCTCTGTGTGTCTCTGTCTCTCTCTGTGTCTCTGTGTGTCTCTGTCTCTCTCTGTCTCTCTCTCTGTCTCTCTCTGTGTTGGCACAAACCTCACCCTCGCCTCTCTCTCTCTCTCCCTACCCACCCCCTCCCTGCCCACCCCTGCCCCCCCCCACCTGCCCCCCACCCGTGCCCCCCACCCGTGCCCCCCACCAGACGTGGTGTACGTGCTGTGCTACTCGCTCATCCTGCTGTCGGTCGACCTGACCAGTCCCCACGTGCGGAACAAGATGTCCAAGCGCGAGTTCATCCGCAACACTCGCCGTGCCGCGCCCTCCGTCAGCCCCGACTTCGCAGGCCACCTCTACGACAACGTCTACCTGGTGGGGCACGTGGTGCCCACGTGACCCTTGGGGGGGGTGGGTGGCACGTGCTCTGGTAGGGGGTGGGTGGCACGTGCTCTGGTGGGGGTGGGTGGCAGGCAAGGTGTCGGATCCTCTACGACAACGTCTACCTGGTGGGGCACGTGGTGCCCACGTGGGGGTGGGGGTGGGTGGCACGTGCTCTGGTGGGGGTGGAGTGGCACGTGCTCTGGTGGGAGTGGGTGGCACGTAGGGTGTCGGATCCTCTACGACAACGTCTACCTGGTGGGGCACGTGGTGCCCACGTGACCCCGGGGGGGTGGGTGGCACGTGCTCTGGTGGGGGTGGGTGGCACGTGCTCTGGTGGGGGTGGGTTGCAGGCAGGATCCTCCACCGCAGCGTCTACCCAGTGGGGCACGTGGTGTCCACGTGACCCTTGGGGGGTGGGGGTGGGTGGCACGTGCTCTGGTGGGGGTGGAGTGGCACGTGCTCTGGTGGGGGTGGGTGGCAGGCAGGGTGTCGGATCCTCCACCGCAGCGTCTACCCGGTGGGGCACGTGGTGTCCACGTGGGGGTGGGGGTGGGTGGCACGTGCTCTGGGGGGGGTGGGTGGCACGTGCTCGAGTGGGGGTGGGTGGCAGGCAGGGTGTCGGATCCTCCACCGCAGCGTCTACCCGGTGGGGCACGTGGTGTCCACGTGGGGGTGGGGGTGGGTGGCACGTGCTCTGGTGGGGGTGGGTGGCACGTGCTCGAGTGGGGGTGGGTGGCAGGCAAGGTGTCGGATCCTCCACCGCAGCGTCTACCCGGTGGGGCACGTGGTGTCCACGTGGGGGTGGGTGGCACGTGCTCTGGTGGGGGTGGGTGGCACGTGCTCTGGTGGGGGTGGGTGGCAGGCGGGGTGTCGGATCCTCTACGACAACGTCTACCTGGTGGGGCACGTGGTGCCCACGTGACCCCGGGGGGGTGGCACGTGCTCGAGTGGGGGTGGGTGGCACGTGCTCTGGTGGGGGTGTGTGCCACGTAGGGTGTCAGCACCTCAACCACAGCGTCTACCTGGTGGGGCACGTGGTGTCCACGTGGGGGTGGGTGGCACGTGCTCGGGTGGGGGTGGGTGGCACGTGCTCTGGTTGGGGTGGGTGGCACGTAGGGTGTCGGATCCTCCACCCCAGCGTCTACCCGGCGGGGCACGTGGTGCCCACGTGACCCTGGGGGGGTAGGGTGGGTGGCACGTGCTCTGGTGGGGGTGGGTGGCACGTGGGGTGTCGGATCCTCCACCCCAGCGTCTACCCGCTGGGGCACGTGGGCACAGACGGTGATCAGTCCCCGGGTTTCGCCTCGACCACGACCACGGGGTGGAGCGGATGGGGATTGGTCGGAGCACTTTTGGTGGTGGCGGTCACGTGGGGAGGGGGGGGGGTGGTGACGGTCACGTGGGGAGGGGGGGAGGGGCGGTGGCGGTCACGTGGGGAGGGAGGAGGGGGTGGTCACGTGGGGAGGGGGGTGGGGGTGGTGTCACCCACGTGACGGGGTGACGCGTTGGTGGGGTTGTGGATGAACCTCAGCTGAAGTGGTTTTGTTTGACCGGCTGTAAGGCCCCCGCCCGCCACTTAGCTGCTGTGTAGATCGTCGTCGTCATCATCGTCATCGTCGTCATTGTCGTCACCATCATCGTCATCGTCGTCATCGTCATTGTCGTCACCATCATCGTCATCATCATCATTGTCGTCATCGTCGTCATCATCATCGTCATTGTCGTCACCATCATCGTCATCATCATCATTGTCGTCGTCACCATCATCGTCATCGTCGTCATCGTCATCACCATCATCGTCATCATCGTCATTGTAGTCATTGTCGTCACCACCATCATCGTCATCATCATCGTCGTCATCATCATCGTCATCATTGTCGTCACCACCATCGTCATCGTCGTCATCATCGTCATTGTCGTCGTCACCACCACCATCATTGTCGTCATCGTCGTCATTGTCGTCGTCACCACCGTCGTCATCGTCGTCATCGTCGTCATCGTCGTCATCATCGTCATTGTCGTCGTCACCACCGTGTTGACGATTGACAAACACTTTTCTTTAGACCTCCTCCTCCTCCGCGTCGTTGTTGTTGTTTAGTTGTTGTTTAGTTTTGTTGTTGTTGTTTAGTTTAGTTGTTGTTTAGTTTAGTTGTTGTTGTTTAGTTGTTGTTGTTGTTTAGTTGTTGTTGTTTAGTTGTTGTTTTGTTTTGTTGTTGTTTAGTTGTTGTTGTCCTTCCCCCCCCTCCCCCAACACGCACCAACGATGAGCACGGTCGGTCACGTGCGGCAATGTCAGATGGAGATGCAGGAGACACGGGTGGACGTGGTGGTGGTGGTGATGGTGGTGATGATGGTGATGGTGGTGATGGTGATGATGGTGATGGTGGTGGTGATGGTGGTGATGATGGTGGTGATGATGGTGGTGATGGTGGTGATGATGGCAGTGATGGTGGTGATGATGGTGATGGTGGTGATGGTGGTGATGATGGTGGTGAAGGTGGTGATGATGGCGGTGATGGTGGTGATGATGGTGATGATGGTGATGGTGGTGGTGATGATGGTGGTGATGGTGGTGATGGTGGTGGTGATGGTGGTGATGGTGAGGATGGTGATGGTGGTGATGATGCTGATGGATAGAGATGGTGGTGATGATGGTGATGGATAGAGATGGTGGTGATGATGGTGATGGATAGAGATGGTGGTGATGATGATGATGGTGGTGGTGATGATGATGGTGATGATGGTGGTGATGGTGATGGTGGTGATTATGATGGTGATGATGATGGTGATGGATAGAGATGGGGGAGACACGGGTGATGGTGATGGTGGTGACAAACGCCATAGATTTGAGGCTGGGAATGACCCCCAAAGGCCTCAGGCCTGCTGGCTATGAGATGTTGACTACCTCGCCTGGACTACAGGAGGTCGTGGGTTCAATCCCGACCCTGACAATGCCTGCTGCTGCTGTAGATTTGGAGTCTGCGTCTCTCTCTCTCTCTCTCATCATCAACACGGTGTCAACATCTCATAGCCTACCTCGCCTGGACTACAGGAGGTCGTGGGTTCAACCCCGACCCTGACAACGCCTGCTTCTGCTGCTGTATATTTGGAGTCTGCGTCTCATCATCATCACCACGGTGGCTTTGAGATGTTGACTACCTCGCCTGGACTACAGGAGGTCGTGTGTTCAATCCCGACCCTGACAACGCCTGCTTCTGCTGCTGTATATTTGGAGTCTGCGTCTCATCATCATCACCACGGTGGCTTTGAGATGTTGACTACCTCGCCTGGACTACAGGAGGTCGTGTGTTCAATCCCGACCCTGACAATGCCTGCTTTTGCTGCTGTTTATTTGGAGTCTGCGTCTCTCTCTCTCTCATCATCATCACCACGGTGGCTATGAGATGTTGACTACCTCGCCTGGTCTACAGGAGGTCGTGGGTTCAACCCCGACCCTGACGATGCCTGCTGCTGCTGCTGTTTATTTGGAGTCTGCTTCTCTCTCTCATCATCATCACCACGGTGGCTATGAGATGTTGACTACCTCGCCCGGTCTACAGGAGGTCGTGGGTTCAACCCCGACCCTGACGATGCCTGCTGCTGCTGCTGTTTATTTGGAGTCTATTTTGGAGTCTGCGTCTCTCTCTCTCTCTCTCCCCGTGGCTGTGGTCAATCAGCTGCATGGCACGCGCTGTTTAAAGATGAGGCCCACACCGTGTTTGAATGAGCGAGTTAAAGGTTTGGCTTTAAATCCACAATGGGGGTGGGGGGAGCGGGGTTGAGGGTATTGTGGTTTAGACAATGGGGGTCAGGGTATTGTGTTCAGACAATGGGGAGTCAGGGTATTGTGTTTAGACAATCAGGGTCAGGGTATTGTGTTTAGACAATGGGAGTCAGGGTATTGTGTTTATACAATGGGAGTCAGGGTATTGTGTTTAGACAATGGGGGTCAGGGTATTGTGTTCAGACAATGGGGGTATTGTGTTTAGACAATGGGGGTCAGGGTATTGTGTTCAGACAATGGGGAGTCAGGGTATTGTGTTTAGACAATGAGGGTATTGTGTTTAGACAATGGGGAGTCAGGGTATTGTGTTTAGACAATGGGGGTATTGTGTTTAGACAATGGGGAGTCAGGGTATTGTGTTTAGACAATGGGAGTCAGGGTATTGTGTTCAGACAATGGGGAGTCAGGGTATTGTGTTTAGATAATGGGAGTCAGGTTATTGTGTTTAGACAATGGGGGTATTGTGTTTAGACAATGGGGAGTCAGGGTATTGTGTTTAGACAATGGGGAGTCAGGGTATTGTGTTTAGACAATGGGGAGTCAGGGTATTGTGTTTAGACAATGGGGGTATTGTGTTTAGACAATGGGGAGTCAGGGTATTGTGTTTAGACAATGGGGGTCAGGGTATTGTGTTTAGACAATGGGGGTATTGTGTTTAGACAATGGGGAGTCAGGGTATTGTGTTTATACAATGGGAGTCAGGGTATTGTGTTTAGACAATGGGGGTCAGGGTATTGTGTTTAGACAATGGGAGTCAGGGTATTGTGTTTAGACAATGGGGGTCAGGGTATTGTGTTTAGACAATGGGGAGTCAGGGTATTGTGTTTAGACAATGGGGAGTCAGGGTATTGTGTTTAGACAATGGGGAGTCAGGGTATTGTGTTTAGACAATGGGGGTCAGGGTATTGTGTTTAGACAATGGGGGTCAGGTTATTGTGTTTAGACAATCAGGGTCAGGGTATTGTGTTTAGACAATGGGAGTCAGGGTATTGTGTTTAGACAATGGGGGTCAGGGTATTGTGTTTAGACAATGAGGGTATTGTGTTTAGACAATGGGGAGTCAGGGTATTGTGTTTAGACAATGTGGGTATTGTGTTTAGACAATGGGGAGTCAGGGTATTGTGTTTAGACAATGGGGGTCAGGTTATTGTGTTTAGACAATGGGGAGTCAGGGTATTGTGTTTAGACAATGAGGGTATTGTGTTTAGACAATGGGGAGTCAGGGTATTGTGTTTAGACAATGTGGGTATTGTGTTTAGACAATGGGGAGTCAGGGTATTGTGTTTAGACAATGGGGAGTCAGGGTATTGTGTTTAGACAATGGGGAGTCAGGGTATTGTGTTTAGACAATGGGGAGTCAGGGTATTGTGTTTAGACAATGGGGAGTCAGGGTATTGTGTTTAGACAATGGGGGTCAGGGTATTGTGTTTAGACAATGGGGGTCAGGTTATTGTGTTTAGACAATCAGGGTCAGGGTATTGTGTTTAGACAATGGGAGTCAGGGTATTGTGTTTAGACAATTGGGGGTCAGGGTATTGTGTTTAGACAATGAGGGTATTGTGTTTAGACAATGGGGAGTCAGGGTATTGTGTTTAGACAATGTGGGTATTGTGTTTAGACAATGGGGAGTCAGGGTATTGTGTTTAGACAATGGGGGTCAGGTTATTGTGTTTAGACAATGGGGAGTCAGGGTATTGTGTTTAGACAATGAGGGTATTGTGTTTAGACAATGGGGAGTCAGGGTATTGTGTTTAGACAATGTGGGTATTGTGTTTAGACAATGGGGGTCAGGGTATTGTGTTTAGACAATGGGGAGTCAGGGTATTGTGTTTAGACAATGGGGAGTCAGGGTATTGTGTTTAGACAATGGGGAGTCAGGTTATTGTGTTTAGACAATGGGGAGTCAGGGTATTGTGGTTAGACAATGGGGAGTCAGGGTATTGTGTTTAGACAATGGGGAGTCAGGGTATTGTGTTTAGACAATGGGGGTATTGTGTTTAGACAATGGGGAGTCAGGGTATTGTGTTTAGACAATGGGGGTCAGGGTATTGTGTTTAGACAATGGGGAGTCAGGGTATTGTGTTTAGACAATGGGGAGTCAGGGTATTGTGTTTAGACAATGGGGAGTCAGGGTATTGTGTTTAGACAATGGGGAGTCAGGGTATTGTGTTTAGACAATGGGGAGTCAGGGTATTGTGTTTAGACCAGTGGGAGTCAGGGTATTGTGTTTAGACAATGGGGGTATTGTGTTTACACAATGGGGAGTCAGGTTATTGTGTTTAGACAATGGGGAGTATTGTGTTTAGACAATGGGGGTCAGGTTATTGTGTTTAGACAATGGGGGTATTGTGTTTAGACAATGGGGGTCAGGTTAGTGTGTTTAGACAATGGGGGTCAGGTTATTGTGTTCAGACAATGGGGAGTCAGGGTATTGTGTTTAGACAATGGGGGGTATTGTGTTTAGACAATGGGGGTCAGGGTATTGTGTTTAGACAATGGGAGTCAGGTTATTGTGTTCAGACAATGGGGAGTCAGGGTATTGTGTTTAGACAATGGGGGTCAGGTTATTGTGTTCAGACAATGGGGAGTCAGGGTATTGTGTTTAGACAATGGGGGGTATTGTGTTTAGACAATGGGGGTCAGGGTATTGTGTTTAGACAATGGGAGTCAGGTTATTGTGTTCAGACAATGGGGAGTCAGGGTATTGTGTTTAGACAATGGGAATCAGGTTATTGTGTTTAGACAATCAGGGTCAGGGTATTGTGTTTAGACAATTGGGAGTCAGGGTATTGTGTTTAGACAATGGGGAGTCAGGGTATTGTGTTTAGACAATTGGGAGTCAGGGTATTGTGTTTAGACAATGGGGAGTCAGGGTATTGTGTTTAGACAATGGGAGTCAGGTTATTGTGTTCAGACAATGGGGAGTCAGGGTATTGTGTTTAAACAATGTGAGTCAGGTTATTGTGTTTAGACAATGGGGAGTCAGGGTATTGTGTTTAAACAATGGGGAGTTGGTTATTGTGTTTAGACAATGGGGTGTATTGTGTTTAGACAATGGGGGTCAGGTTATTGAGATTAGACAATGGGGGTCAGGATTATTGGCTCCCTAGCGTGGAAGAGTAGACCAAGGGAGCCGCCTCAAGTGGACGAGGTGGTGGAGGTGGTGGAGGCGGTGGTGGTGGTGGAGGCGGTGGTGGTGGTGGAAGGGCGATTGTAGTTCTGTATCTGTAAATAGCTAAGACGTTTAATAAATAAATCTTCTAAATCGTCATCACGATGAGGGCGTCTTAAGAAACTTGCACCCGGCAGATTGCAAGTGGCCTTCACATCCATGAGAAAGACAAAGGTCCCCTGTGTAGCCTCTAGCAGGCTGTAGGGGCAAGTGCTGTTAGTAGCAGCAGCAGCGTCTATGAAGGTAGACACAGACAAAGGTCCCCCGTGTAGCCTCTAGCAGGCTGTAGGGGCAAGTGCTGTTGGTAGTAGCAGCAGCAGCGTCTATGAAGGTAGACACAGACAAAGGTCCCCCGTGTAGCCTCTAACAGGCTGTAGGGGCAAGTGCTGTTAGTGAGTAGCAGCAGCAGCGTCTATGAAGGTAGACACAGACAAAGGTCCCCCGTGTAGCCTCTAGCAGGCTGTAGGGGCAAGTGCTGTTGGTAGTAGCGAGTAGCAGCAGCAGCAGTGTCTATGAAGGTAGACACAGACAAAGGTCCCCTGTGTAGCCTCTAGCAGGCTGTAGGGGCAAGTGCTGTTAGTGAGTAGCAGCAGCAGTGTCTATGAAGGTAGACACAGACAAAGGTCCCCCGTGTAGCCTCTAGCAGGCTGTAGGGGCAAGTGCTGTTAGTAGCGAGTAGCAGCAGCAGCGCCTATGAAGGTAGACACAGACAAAGGTCCCCTGTGTAGCCTCTAGCAGGCTGTAGGGGCAAGTGCTGTTAGTAGCGAGTAGCAGCAGCAGCGTCTATGAAGGCTACCGGCACTGTGGCACACACAGAGGGGGTGGGTGGCCACCAGCACCACCACGCCCGGCCGCCTTTGTCTCTCCTCACCGTGGCGCCAGGTGAACTCATTTGAGGCTGAGTCGACCTAGAGGAGATGGCCCGGGTACCGGTTCGGAGAATCGTCGCCGGTGGTGTTGGTGGCCGTGAGCAGGAATCGAACTCGGGTCGCCGGGTTCGTAGCGCAGTGCGCTAACCGCTGCTCCACCGCTCCTCACACCTGGGTGGGTGAGTGGGTGGGTGGCTGGGTGAGTGGGTGGGTGGGTGGGTGAGTGAATGGGTGGGTGGGTGAGTGAGTGGGTGGGTGGTTGGGTGGTTGGGTGAGTGGGTGGGTGGGTTAGTGGATGGGTGGGTGGGTGAGTGGGTGGGTGGGTGAACGGGTGGGGGGGTGGGTGGGTGAACGGGTGGGTGGGTGGGTGGGTGAACGGGTGGGGGGGTGGGTGAATGGGTGGGTGAGTGAGTGAGTGAATGGGTAAGTTGGTGGGTTGGTGAGAGAATGGGTGAGTTGGGAGGTGGGTGAGTGAGTGAATGGGTGAGTGGGTGGGTGGGTCGGAAAGTGGATGGGGGAGTGGATGGGTGGGTGAATGAAATGAATGAGTGGGTGAGTGAGTGGGTGTGTGAGCGAGTGGGTGAGTGGGTGGGTGAATGAATGAATGAGTGGGTGAGTGAGTGGGTGTGTGAGCGAGTGGGTGGGTGAATGAATGAGTGAGTGGCTGAGTGAGTGGGTGTGTGAGCGAGTGAATGGGTGATTGGGTGAGTGAGCGAATGGGTGAGTGAGTAACATTTAGACACAGCCACCCCCCCATCATTGTGATGGGGGTGGAGGCTGGGCCACGTAGTCACCGCATGCACAAGCAGCTTATGTTTGGCCGCATAGAGGGAAGCGATGGATGAGTGACACGGGCTGGAGTAGAGGTGGACTGGTGGGTGGGTGAGTGGGTGGGTGGGTGAGTGGGTGGGTGGGTGAGTGGGTGGGTGACAGGGGCTGGAGAAGAGGTGGACTGGTGGGTGGGTGAGTGGGTGGGTGGGTGAGTGGGTGGGTGGGTGGGTGGGTGGGTGAGTGGGTGGGTGGGTGGGTAAGTGGGTGGGTGGGTAAGTGGGTGGGTGAGTGGGTGGGTGGGTGAGTGGGTGGGTGAGTGGGTGGGTGACAGGAGCTGGAGAAGAGATGGACTGGTGGGTGGGTGGGTGAGTGGGTGGGTGGGTGAGTGGGTGAGTGACACGGGCTGGAGAAGAGGTGGACTGGTGGGTGAGTGGGTGGGTGGGTGACACGTGTTCCAACTCCATCTATTCATCAACTGCCTCCGAATGCACAGTAGCCTCAAGGAGCACCTAGCCTGGCACTGCCCGGTGACATCCTTCGCGAGCCTCAGCCTCGACAGAGGGCGATCACCACTGGTAGCGGTCATCGACAATTCCCAAATCAGCTCCATCATCAAAGCTCCCCCGTGTAGCCTCTAGCAGGCTGTAGGGGCAAGTGCTGTTAGTGAGTAGCAGCAGCAGTGTCTATGAAGGTAGACACAGACAAAGGTCCCCCGTGTAGCCTCTAGCAGGCTGTAGGGGCAAGTGCTGTTAGCAGCAGCAGCAGCGTCTATGAAGGTAGACACAGGCAAAGGTCCCCCGTGTAGCCTCTATCAGGCTGTAGGGGCAAGTGCTGTCAGTAGCGAGTAGCAGCAGCAGTGTCTATGAAGGTAGACACAGACAAAGGTCCCCCGTGTAGCCTCTAGCAGGCTGTAGGGGTAAGTGCTGTTCGTAGCGAGTAGCAGCAGCGTCTATGAAGGTAGACACAGACAAAGGTCCCCCGTGTAGCCTCTAGCAGGCTGTAGGGGCAAGTGCTGTTGGTAGTAGCGGTGTCTATGAAGGTAAACACAGACAAAGGTCCCCCGTGTAGCCTCTAGCAGGCTGTAGGGGCAAGTGCTGTTGGTAGTAGCGGTGTCTATGAAGGTAGACACAGACAAAGGTCCCCCGTGTAGCCTCTAGCAGGCTGTAGGGGCAAGTGCTGTTAGTGAGTAGCAGCAGTGTCTATTAAGGTAGACACAGACAAAGGTCCCCCGTGTAGCCTCTAGCAGGCTGTAGGGGCAAGTGCTGTTGGTAGTAGCGAGTAGCAGCAGCAGCGTCTATGAAGGTAGACACAGACAAAGGTCCCCCGTGTAGCCTCTAACAGGCTGTAGGGGCAAGTGCTGTTAGTGAGTAGCAGCAGCAGCGTCTATGAAGGTAGACACAGACAAAGGTCCCCCGTGTAGCCTCTAGCAGGCTGTAGGGGCAAGTGCTGTTAGTAACAGCAGCGCTACCTATGGAGGCTACCGGCACTGTGGCACACACAGAGGGGGTGGGTGGCCAGCACCACGCCCGGCCGCCTTTGTCTCTCCCCCAGTGCTAGCGATGGTAACCACTACACCACCACCGCTACACCAGCTACTCGTTTGAGGCTGAGTCGACCTAGGGGAGGCCCAGGACCGGTTCAGATAAGGCAGCTATCAACCCACACGCTTTAGAATGTTTGGGTTTCTCCCTTGAGATGGGATTGTGTAGTGTATAGTGTAGTGTATAGTGTATTGTGTAGTGTAGTGTATTGTGTAGTGTAATGTATAGTGTAGTGTATAGTAGTGCATAGTGTAGCGTATAGTGTAGTGTATAGTGTAGTGTATAGTAGTGTAGTGTATAGTGTATAGTAGTGTAGTGTATAGTGTAGTAGTGTATAGTGTTTAGTAGTGTATAGTAGTGTAGTGTATAATGTAGTATATAGTAGTGTATAGTGTAGTGTATAGTAGTGTATAGTCCAGTGTATAGTCCAGTGTATAGTGTAGTGTAGTGTATAGTGTAGTGTATAGTGTAGTGTATAGTGTAGTGTATAGTGTAGTGTATAGTGTAGTGTATAGTGTAGTGTATAGTGTAGTGTATAGTGTAGTGTAGTGTATAGTGTAATGTATAGTGTATAGTGTAGTGTATAGTGTAGTGTATAGTGTAGTGTATAGTGTAGTGTATTGTATAGTAGTGTATTGTATAGTGTGTATTGTATAGTGTGTAGTGTATAGTGTAGTGTATAGTGTAGTGTATAGTGTATAGTGTAGTGTATAGTGTAGTGTAGTGAAGAGAGAGACAGAGAGAGACGGAGATGTTGCTTAGTGTTTTATTTTATTCTGTGTGACCCAGGCGGAAACTCCCGGGGGGGGGGTGAGGGCGGGGTACAGAATTGGGAGGCGTCAAAGTTGCGGAAATCCATCGCGGCAATTCGTTACTTCAATCAGTCGCGGCAATCAGTCGCGGCAATCAGCGTGCCAACACACAACCGCATCGCGTGGGTGGGTGGGTTGTGGGTGGTGGGTGGGTGGGTGGTGGGTGGGTGGTGGGTGGGTGGGTGGTGGGTGGGTGGTGGGTGGGTGGTGGGGGGCGGGTGTGAAACAATAACAATCTGCCCACAGACGTGAATGACTCACAACTATTTTTTGTTAAACGTAATAAAATCATAGCTCGCGACGTTTCGATCGAAACGCAAGCGACCCACATCAGGTGTGGCAACCGCAGCTTCGGGCTGCAGGTGGGGAGAGAAGTGGGGGGGTGGTGGTGGGGGGAGTGGTGGGGGGGTGGTGGTGGTGGTGCAGAAAGTGGAACTTGCAGTTGTGGTGGTCTCACCTGATGACGATTGCTTGCGTGGCGATCGAATTGTGAATTATTTTTAAAAAAAATAAAAATTTTAAATTTTATTTTTTTTAAATTTGTATTTCTCTACCCTACGCGATTGACTCTTTCTTTTTGTTGTTGTTTAGCCCGAAAGAGCCGAAGGGGGTTTGACACTTTCGAATGTTTAAGGGGTTTAGGCCCTGACCTGCGAGCGATAGGATGGCTCAGTGTTGGGTGGAGGGGTGTCAAGGAGATTCATTGACGGGGGAGGAGTGGGGGGGGGAGGAGGGGGGAGGAGGGAGGAGGGGGAGGGGGGAGGAGGGGGGAGGAGGGGGAGGAGGAGGGGGAGGAGGGGGAGGAGGAGGAGGGGGAGGAGGAGGGGGGGAGGAGGAGAAGGAGGAGGGGGGGGAGGAGGAGGAGTAGGAGGAGGAGGGGGGGAGGAGGAGGAGGAGGAGGGGGGGAGGAGGAGGGGGAGGAGGGGGGAGGAGGAGGAGTGGGGGGGGGAGGAGGAGGAGGAGTGGGGGGGGAGGAGGAGGAGTGGGGGGGGGAGGAGGAGGAGGAGTGGGGGGGGAGGAGGAGGAGTGGGGGGAGGAGGAGGAGGGGGAGGAGGAGGGGGGAGGAGGAGGAGGAGGAGGAGGGGGAGGAGGAGGGGGAGGAGGAGGTGGGGGAGGAGGAGGAGGAGTGGGGGGGGGGAGGAGGAGTGGGGGGGGGAGCAGAAGGAGGAGGAGGGGGGGGAGGAGGAGGGAGGAGGAGGGGGAGGAGGAGGGGGAGGAGGAGGAGGTTGACGAGGTGGATGCTCAGCAGGAGTGCGTCGAGGAGGAGATTTCCGCCACTCTGTCTGCCACTCGTAGCGCGCAGATGAGCAGCACCTGGGTCAGGGCGCAGCGCCGCTGGCCCTCCACGGTGGAGTGCGGGCTGAGCGCTCGCTCCTCCATGAGGCGCGCCAGCTCCCTCGCCCTCTCCTCGCCCCCCTCGTCACCCTCCTCACCCTCTTCCTCGCCCTCTCCATCCATCCCTCTCCACGCTGCACACTCCTCCACCGGCGCCTCGTCGTCCTGCTCCCACAGCGCCTCATTCCCCGTCTCAGTCCCAGTCCCAGTCCCAGTCTCAGTCCCAGTGTTAGTCCCGGTGTTAGTCCCAGTCTTAGTCTCAGTCCCAGTCTCAGTCCCAGTCCCAGTCCCAGTCTCAGTCCCAGTCCCAGTCCCAGTCTCAGTCTCAGTCCCAGTCTCAGTCTCAGTCCCAGTCTTAGTCTCAGTCCCTGTCTTAGTCTCAGTCCCAGTCTCAGTCCCAGTCCCAGTCCCGCTCCCGCTCGTGCCCCCGTTCCCGGTGCTGTGGAAGAGCCGGCGAACGCACAGGACGAGCGGGAAGCCGAAGCGCTCGCGGTAGATGCGGCAAGCGCGTCCCATACGCCGCCTGGTGGAGACGTCCCGCGGCCGGAGCGCCGTCCCGGCACTCGCATGCTCCCGGGCCGAGTCGTCGGCTCCTCCTCCTCCTCCAGAGGGCTCTCTGGTGGAGGAGGTGTCGACTCCTCCTCCTCCAGAGGGCTCTCTAGCCAAATCGTCGTCTCCTCCTCCAGAGGCCTCCCAGGCCGAGTCGTCGGCTCCTCCTCTTCCTCCAGAGGGCTCTCTGGAGGAGGAGGTGTCGACTCCTCCTCCTCCAGAGGGCTCCCGGGCCGAGTCTCCGGCTCCTCCTCCAGAGGGCTCTCTAGCCAAATCGTCGACTCCTCCTCCAGAGGGCTCCCGGGCCGAGTCTCCGGCTCCTCCTCCTCCAGAGGGCTCTCTGGAGGAGGAGGAGTTGACTCCTCTACCAGAGGGCTCCCGGGCCGAGTTGTCGGCTCCTCCTCCTCCTGCTCCTCCAGAGGGCTCTCTGGAGGAGGAGTCGACTCCTCCTCCAGAGGGCTCTCTGGAGGAGGAGTCAACTCCTCCTCCAGAGAGCCCTCTAGCCAAATCGTCGACTCCTCCTCCAGAGGGCTCCCGGGCCGAGTCTCCGGCTCGCCCTCCAGAGGCGCCGTGGGGCTCCACGCCGCTGTCGGTCGCCAGCTCGGGGTAGCAGCGGAGAAGACCGTCCTGGGCTACGGGAGAAGGGGGTGTAGGTGGTGGGTGGTGGGAGTGGGAGTGGTGGGAGTGGAAGTTTAGCGGAACTCTCCCGCGCTTACCGAAATGGAAAAGTCTCACCGCCGCCTGTGTGAACGCAGAGACTCACAGCATCACACCGCACAGAGGTGCCCTCTCATCAGGGCGCTCGCACGGCGGGCTTAGAAAGTGTCAGATGGCGATAGGCTAGACTGTGTTCTTAGCTCTTTGGGTAAAGTCACGTTGAAGGGAAACAATAAAATAATAAAATATATATGTAAAACAATAAAAAAAATTCTCACGACGTTTCGACCATAACGCAAACCTTATTTTATCAATTTATTATTTTATTCTCATTCTACCAGCTGACTTTACCGAAATACCAAAGATTAAAAAAGCTGATGAAGACCGTTTGTGTTGTGGTCGAAACGTCGTGAGAATTTTTATTGTTTTAGATATATTTTTATTTATTATTTTATTGTTTCCCTTCAACGTGACTTTACCGAAGGAGCTAAGAATATGAAATTACTGCAGTCACGAAAGCTTTAAATCAACATTTAGACTAGACTGTGTTAAAGCAGCGCTGCAGTTCGAACGGTTGCAATGAATGAGAATACAATAATAAATTGATAAAATAAAATAACGCAATAAAATTCTCACGACGTTTCGGCCACAACACAAGCGGCCTTCATCAGGTGAAGGGACGAGACTGTCTCGTCCCTCGAGACTGTCTCGTCCCTCGAGACTGTCTCGTCCCTTCACCTGATGAAGGCCGCTTGTGTTGTGGCCGAAACGTCGTGATTTTTTGTTATTTTATTTTCACCTACGTGACTTTACCCAATAGAACCAAAGAGTATGGATCCTAGCAGTCACGAAAGCTTTAAATCTAAAACAGGATTGTCTCAACAAATCTGTCTGTCCGCCTGATGAAGCCCGTTGCAATCACGGGCGAAACGGCACGGCACGCACATCGTAAATGTTGTGGATTTTCTCTCCGACACACAACCGTTTGGAGCGCTGCACCAGCAAGGTCGGCGCGGCCCGGCGTCATAACATTCGGGCATTAATCGGCTTTTGATATAAAACCGGAGCGCCTGGATCCTGCCCCAAAAAATCCGGTTTTAATCCGGTTTTCATTAAAAAGTTTTAGTCGCGATTTCAGTCGCGCGCACCCCATTAGCGGCGTTCGGGGCCCGGGGGCCCAGGGGGGCTCAGCCGACCTGCGCGCCCAGCCAGCGGACGAACCGCGAAAGGGACAGCCCCAACTTGGAGTACACACAGTCCGGCGACGAAGGAGAAGACGCACAAATCCTTTCGCTTTCAGCGGAGGAAGACCCAGGCTCCCCCCCCGCCACCACCGCTAGAGTCGGCGGCCGGACCGACGGCAGCGGCTATCCCGCGCCACCAGAAGGTCAGCCTTCAAGCTGTTCAGCGCGGTCACGTCGCCCGCCGCTGCGTCTGAAGCGAAACTTCTCGACGGTGGGATTCGTTCCCCCCGTCGCCGCCATCGTCACAAGTTGAGGAGGAACGGCCTGGCACCCCACACAGCCCGGAAGCTCGTCTTCGTTAAGTCCAGCGGCGAGGGCAGTGACGACATCACCGAGTCGAGTGACGACATCACCGAGTCGAGCGACGACATCACCGAGTCCAGTGACGACATCACCGAGTCCAGTGACGACATCACCGAGTCCAGTGACGACATCACCGAGTCCAGTGACGACATCACCGAGTCCAGTGACAACAACACCGAGTCCAGTGACGACATCACCGAGTCCAGTGACGACAACACCGAGTTCAGTGACGACATCACCGAGTCCAGTGACGACATCACCGAGTCCAGTGACGACATCACCGAGTCCAGTGACGACATCACCGAGTCCAGTGACGACATCACCGAGTCGAGTGACGACATCACCGAGTCCAGTGACGACATCACCGAGTTCACTGACGAGAGTGACGACATCACCGAGTCCAGTGACGACATCACCGAGTCCAGTGACGACATCACCGAGTCCAGTGACGACATCACCGAGTCCAGTGACAAGAGTGACGACATCACCGAGTCCAGTGACGACATCACCGAGTCCAGTGACGACATCACCGAGTCAGTGATGACATCACCGAGTCCAGTGATGACATCACCGAGTCCAGTGATGACAACACCGAGTCAGTGACGACATCACCGAGTGCAGTGACGACATCACCGAGTCAGTGACGACATCACCGAGTCCAGTGATGACAACACCGAGTCGAGTGACGACAACACCGAGTCCAGTGACGACATCACCGAGTCGAGTGACGACATCACCGAGTCCAGTGATGACATCACCGAGTCAGTGACGACATCACCGAGTCAGTGACGACATCACCGAGTCCAGTGACGACATCACCGAGTCCAGTGACGAGAGTGACGACATCACCGAGTCAGTGACGACATCACTGAGTCCAGTGACGACATCACTGAGTCCAGTGACGACAACACCGAGTCAGTGACGACATCACCGAGTCCAGTGACGACATCACTGAGTCCAGTGACGACATCACTGAGTCCAGTGACGACAACACCGAGTCAGTGACGACATCACCGAGTCCAGTGACGACATCACCGAGTCCAGTGACGACATCACCGAGTCCATTGACGAGAGTGACGACATCACCGAGTCAGTGACGACATCACCGAGTCCAGTGACGACATCACCGAGTCCAGTGACGACATCACCGAGTCCAGTGACGACATCACCGAGTCGAGTGACGACATCACCGAGTCAGTGACGACATCACCGAGTCCAGTGACGACATCACCGAGTCCAGTGACGAGAGTGACGACAACACCGAGTCCAGTGACGACATCACCGAGTCCAGTGACGACATCAACGAGTCGAGTGACGAGAGTGACGATATCACCGAGTCGAGTGACGACATCACCGAGTCAGTGACGACATCACCGAGTCGAGTGACGACATCACCGAGTCTAGTGACGACATCACCGAGTCCAGTGACGACATCACCGAGTCCAGTGACGACATCACTGAGTCCAGTGACGACATCACTGAGTCCAGTGACGACAACACCGAGTCAGTGACGACATCACCGAGTCCAGTGACGACATCACCGAGTCCAGTGACGACATCACCGAGTCCAGTGACGAGAGTGACGACATCACCGAGTCAGTGACGACATCACCGAGTCCAGTGACGACATCACCGAGTCGAGTGACGACATCACCGAGTCCAGTGACGACATCACCGAGTCCAGTGACGACATCACCGAGTCCAGTGACGACATCACCGAGTCAGTGACGACATCACCGAGTCAGTGATGACATCACCGAGTCAGTGACGACATCACCGATTCCAGTGACGAGAGTGACGACATCACCGAGTCGAGTGACGACATCACCGAGTCAGTGATGACATCACCGAGTCGAGTGACGACATCACCGATTCGAGTGACGACATCACCGAGTCCAGTGACGACATCACCGAGTCGAGTGACGACATCACCGAGTCGAGTGACGACATCACCGAGTCCAGTGACGACATCACCGAGTCCAGTGACGAGAGTGACGACAACACCGAGTCCAGTGACGACATCACCGAGTCCAGTGACGACATCAACGAGTCGAGTGACGACAACACCGAGTCGAGTGACGAGAGTGACGATATCACCGAGTCGAGTGACGACATCACCGAGTCAGTGACGACATCACCGAGTCGAGTGACGACATCACCGAGTCTAGTGACGACATCACCGAGTCCAGTGACGACATCACCGAGTCCAGTGACGACATCACTGAGTCCAGTGACGACATCACTGAGTCCAGTGACGACAACACCGAGTCAGTGACGACATCACCGAGTCCAGTGACGACATCACCGAGTCCAGTGACGACATCACCGAGTCCAGTGACGAGAGTGACGACATCACCGAGTCAGTGACGACATCACCGAGTCCAGTGACGACATCACCGAGTCGAGTGACGACATCACCGAGTCCAGTGACGACATCACCGAGTCCAGTGACGACATCACCGAGTCCAGTGACGACATCACCGAGTCAGTGACGACATCACCGAGTCAGTGATGACATCACCGAGTCAGTGACGACATCACCGATTCCAGTGACGAGAGTGACGACATCACCGAGTCGAGTGACGACATCACCGAGTCAGTGATGACATCACCGAGTCGAGTGACGACATCACCGATTCGAGTGACGACATCACCGAGTCCAGTGACGACATCACCGAGTCCAGTGACGACATCACCGAGTCGAGTGACGACATCACCGAGTCCAGTGACGACATCACCGAGTCGAGTGACGACATCACCGAGTCAGTGACGACATCACCGAGTCCAGTGACGACATCACCGAGTCCAGTGACGAGAGTGACGACAACACCGAGTCCAGTGACGACGACACCGAGTCCAGTGACGACATCACCGAGTCAGTGACGACAACACCGAGTCCAGTGACGACATCACCGAGTCCAGTGACGACATCACCGAGTCCAGTGACGACATCACCGAGTCGAGTGACGACATCACCGAGTCCAGTGACGACATCACCGAGTCCAGTGACGATATCACCGAGTCGAGTGACGACATCACCGAGTCGAGTGACGACATCACCGAGTCGAGTGACGACATCACCGAGTCGAGTGACGACATCACCGAGTCAGTGACGACATCACCGAGTCAGTGACGACATCACCGAGTCCAGTGACGAGAGTGACGACATCACCGAGTCGAGTGACGACATCACCGAGTCCAGTGACGACATCACCGAGTCGAGTGACGACATCACCGAGTCGAGTGACGACATCACCGAGTCGAGTGACGACATCACCGAGTCGAGTGACGAGGGCGACGACAAGGAGCAGGATTGAAATGCGCACGAGATGCCGATAATAAAACGAGGTTTTTTTTTAATTATCGGCAAAATCGGTGTTTCATTCCGTTAAAACCAATATCCCGATTTGTCGGGGCCAAAAAAAAATCGGCGTTTTTTCCCACCTTTGTGTACTAGTATGCTACATTGTGCACTACACTATATACTACACTATATACTACACTATATACTACACTATATACTACACTATACACTACACTACACTTTATACTACACTATACACTACACTATATACTACACTATACACTACACTATACACTACACTACACACTACACTATACTATATACTACACTATACACTACACTACTATACACTACACTATACACTACACACTATACACTATACTATACACTACACTATACACTACACTATACACTACACTCTACACTACACTATACTATACACTACACTACTATACACTACACTATACACTACACACTACACACTATACTATACACTATACTATATACTACACTATACACTACACTATATACTACTATACACTACACTATACACTACACTACACACTATACTATACACTACACTACACACTATACTATACACTACACTATACACTATACTATGCACTGCACTATAGACTACACTATACACTACACTACTATACACTACACTATACACTACACTATACACTGCACACTACATTATACACTATACTATACACTACACTATATACACCACACTATATACACTACACTATACACTACACTATACACTACACACTACACTATATACTACTATACACTACACTATATACTACACTATACACAACACTATACAGTGAGGGAAAAAAGTATTTGATCCCCTGCTGATTTTGTACGATTGCCCACTGACAAAGAAATGATCAGTCTATAATTTTAATGGTAGGTTTATTTGAACAGTGAGAGACAGAATAACAACAAGAAAATCCAGAAAAACGCATGTCAATAATGTTCTAAATTGATTTGCATTTTAATGAGGGAAATAAGTATTTGACCCCTCTGCAAAACATGACTTAGTACTTGGTGGCAAAACCCTTGTTGTCAATCACAGAGGTCAGACGTTTCTTGTAGTTGGCCACCAGGTTTGCACACATCTCAGGAGGGATTTTGTCCCACCACTCTTTGCAGATCTTCTCCAAGTCATTAAGGTTTCGAGGCCGACGTTTGGCAACTCGAACCTTCAGCTCCCTCCACAGATTTTCTATGGGATTAAGGTCTGGAGACTGGCTAGGCCACACTATACACTACACTATACACTACACCACACACTACACTATACACTACACTATACACTACATTGTTGTGAGGAGGTGGAGGAGGAGGTGCAGGAGGTGGAGGTGGAGGAGGTGGAGATGGTGGAGGAGGAGAAGGTGGAGGAGGAGGTGGAGGAGGAGGTGGAGGAGGTGGAGGAGGTGGAGGAGGTGGAGGAGGAAGTGGAGAAGGAGGTGGAGTTCGAGGAGGAGGTGGATGATGATGATGAGGAGGTGGAGGAGGAGGTGGAGGAGGTGGAGGTGGTGGAGGTGGTGGAGGAGGAGGAGGTGGAGGAGGTGGAGGAGGTGGAGGAGGAAGTGGAGAAGGAGGTGGAGTTGGAGGAGGAGGTGGATGATGATGATGAGGAGGTGGAGGAGGTGGAGGTGGTAGAGGAGGAGAAGGTGGAGGAGGTGGAGGAGGTGGAGGAGGAGGTGGAGGAGGTGGAGGAGGAGGTGGAGGAGGAGTAGGTGGAGGTGGAGTTGGAGGAGTTGGAGGAGGTGGATGATTATGATGAGGAGGTGGAGGAGGAGGTGGAGGAGGTGGAGGAGGTGGAGGAGGTGGAGGAGGTGGAGTTGGAGGAGGAGGATGATGATGATGATGATCAGAAGGATGATGATGATAATGAGAATGATGATGAGGATGATGATGATGAGGTGGATGATGATGAGGATGATGATGATGATGAGGTGGATGATGATGATGATGATGACTCACCAGCAGGAGACAGCGAGTGTAGGAGGAAGGCCGAGAAGGCCCGCTGTAGGTGGAGGATGATGATGATGAGTTGGACTCACCAGCAGGAGACAGTGAGTGTAGGAGGAAGGCCGAGAAGGCCCGCTGTAGGTGGAGGATGATGATGATGATGAGGTGGATGATGATGATGATGATGAGTTGGACTTACCAGCGGGAGACAGTGAGTGTAGGAGGAAGGCCGAGAAGGCCCGCTGTAGGTGGAGGATGATGATGATGATGAGGAGGATGATGATGATGATGAGGTGGATGATGAGTTGGACTCACCAGCAGGAGACAGTGAGTGTAGGAGGAAGGCCGAGAAGGCCCACTGTAGGTGGAGGATGATGATGATGATGATGAGGAGGATGATGATGATGATGAGGAGTTGGACTTACCAGCAGGAGACAGCGAGTGTAGGAGGAAGGCCGAGAAGGCCCGCTGTAGGTGGAGGATGATGATGATGAGGATGATGATGAGGATGATGATGATGATGAGGTGGATGATGATGATGATGATGAGTTGGACTCACCAGCAGGAGACAGTGAGTGTAGCAGGAAGGCCGAGAAGGCCCACTGGATGATGATGATAAGGAGGATGATGATGATGAGGATGATGATGATGAGGATGATGAGGTGGATGATGATGAGTTGGACTCACCAGCGGGAGACAGTGAGTGTAGGAGGAAGGCCGAGAAGGCCCACTGTAGGTGGAGGATGATGATGATGAGGATGATGATGATGAGAAGGAGGATGATGAGGTGGATGATGATGATGAGTTGGACTCACCAGCAGGAGACAGCGAGTGTAGCAGGAAGGCCGAGAAGGCCCACTGTAGGTGGAGGATGATGATGATGAGGTGGATGATGATGAGTATGATGAGGACTCACCAGCAGGAGACAGCGAGTGTAGGAGGAAGGCCGAGAAGGCCCGCTGTAGGTGGAGGATGATGAGGATGATGAGGTGGATGATGATGATGATGAGTTGGACTCACCAGCGGGAGACAGCGAGTGAAGGAGGAAGGCCGAGAAGGCCCACTGTAGGTGGAGGATGATGATGATGATGAGGTGGATGATGATGAGAAGGAGGATGATGAGGTGGATGATGATGATGATGAGTTGGACTCACCAGCAGGAGACAGTGAGTGTAGGAGGAAGGCCGAGAAGGCCCGCTGTAGGTGGAGGATGATGATGATGAGGATGATGAGGTGGACTCACCAGCAGGAGACAGTGAGTGTAGGAGGAAGGCCGAGAAGGCCCGCTGGATGATGATGATAAGGAGGATGATGATGATGAGGATGATGAGGTGGATGATGATGAGTATGATGAGGACTTACCAGCGGGAGACAGTGAGTGAAGGAGGAAGGCCGAGAAGGCCCGCTGTAGGTGGAGGATGATGATGATGATGACTCACCAGCAGGAGACAGCGAGTGTAGGAGGAAGGCCGAGAAGGCCCGCTGTAGGTGGAGGATGATGATGATGATGAGAAGGAGGATGATGAGGTGGATGATGATGAGTTGGACTTACCAGCGGGAGACAGTGAGTGTAGGAGGAAGGCCGAGAAGGCCCACTGGAGGTGGATGATGATGATGATGACTCACCAGCAGGAGACAGTGAGTGTAGGAGGAAGGCCGAGAAGGCCCGCTGTAGGTGGATGATGATGATGATGACTCACCAGCAGGAGACAGTGAGTGTAGGAGGAAGGCCGAGAAGGCCCACTGGAGGTGGATGATGATGATGACTCACCAGCAGGAGACAGTGAGTGTAGGAGGAAGGCCGAGAAGGCCCGCTGTAGGTGCTCGAGGTCCCTGAAGGGCCTCGAGGCCCACACAGTGGCAGCTCCCAGTGGACATCGTTCCAGGACGTTGCCAAACGCCGCCGTGAAATCGGAGCAGCTCATCACGTTCACGTGGTGCATCACTCAAGATCACCTCGCTATCTCTCTCTCTCAATATCTCTCTCAATATATCTCTCAATATCTCTCTCAATATCTCTCTCAATAGCTCTATCACTATCTCTATCACTATCTCTCTCAATATCTCTATCACTATCTCTCTCACTATCTCTCTCACTATCTCTCTCAATAGCTCTATCACTATCTCTCACTATCTCTCTCAATAGCTCTATCACTATCTCTCTCACTATCTCTCTCACTATCTCTCTCACTATCTCTCTCACTATCTCTCTCAATAGCTCTATCACTATCTCTCTCACTATCTCTCTCACTATCTCTCTCAATGTCTCTCAATATCTCTATCACTATCTCTCTCAATATCTCTCTCACTATGTCTCTCTCAATATATCTCAATATCTCTCTATCTCTCTCTCAATGTCTCTCAATATATCTCTCTCAATATTTCTATCAATATCTCTATCAATATCTCTATCACTATCTCTCTCTCACTATCTCTCTCAATGTCTCTCAATATATCTCTCTCAATATCTCTATCACTATCTCTATCACTATCTCTCTCACTATCTATCTAACTATCTCTCGCTATCTCTCTCAATATCTCTCTCAATATCTCTATCACTATCTCTCTCTATCTCTCTCTGTGTCTCTCACTATCTCACTATCTCTCTCACTATCTCTCTATCTCTCTCCGTCTCTCTATCTCACTATCTCTCTCACTATCTCTCTCACTATCTCTATCTCTCTCTATCTATCTCACTATCTCTCTCAGTATCTCTCTCAATATCTCTATCACTATCTCTCTCAATGTCTCTCTCACTATCTCTCTCAATATCTCTATCACTATCTCTCTCAATGTCTCTCTCAATATCTCTCTCAATATCTCTATCACTATCTCTCTGTCACTATTTCACTATCTCACTATTTCACTATCTCAATATCTCTCTCAATATCTCTATCACTATCTCTCTCAATGTCTCTCACTATCTCTATCACTATCTCTCTCAATGTCTCTCACTATCTCTCTCACTATCTCTCTCTGTCTCTCACTATCTCTCACTATCTCTCTCACTATCTCTCTCAATATCTCTCTCACTATCTCTCTCTCACTATCTCTCTCTGTCTCTCACTATCTCTCTATCTCTCTCAATATCTCTCACTATCTCTCTCTCACTATCTCTCTCAATATCTCTCTCACTATCTCTCTCTATCTCTCACTATCTCTCTCACTATCTCTCTCACTATCTATCTCACTATCTCTCTCTGTCTCTCACTATCTCTCTCAATATCTCTCTCACTATCTCTCTCTATCTCTCTCACTATCTCTCTCTGTCTCTCACTATCTCTCTCACTATCTCTCTCACTATCTATCTCACTATCTCTCTCTATCTCACTATCTATCTCACTATCTCTCTATCTATCTCACTATCTCTCTCACTATCTCTCTCTCACTATCTATATCTCTCACTCTTTCTCACTATCTTTCTCACTATCTATCTCTCTCACTATCTCTCTCACTCTCTCTCTCACTATCTCTCACTATCTCTCTCACTATCTCTCTCACTATCTCTCACTATCTCTCACTATCTCTCCCACTATCTCTTGCACCCTGCGCGAGTTTGTGGGCAGTGTTGACGCTGCTGCTGCTGCGGAGTGCGAGAGGCAGAAGGGAGACAAGGGGGGGAGAGGGTGAGTGGGTGAGTGGGTGAGTGAGTGGGTGAGTGGGTGAGTGAGTGGGTGAGTGGGTGGGTGAGTGAGTGGGTGAGTGAGTGGGTGAGTGGGTGAGTGGGTGAGTGTGTGTGTGGGTGAGTGGGTGGGTGAGTGAGTGAGTGGGTGAGTGGGTGGGTGAGTGAGTGGGTGAGTGAGTGGGTGAGTGGGTCAGTGAGTGAGTGGGTGAGTGAGTGGGTGAGTGGGTGAGTGAGTGGGTGGGTGAGTGAGTGGGTGAGTGGGTGAGTGAGTGAGTGGGTGAGTGAGTGAGTGGGTGAGTGAGTGAGTGAGTGGGTGAGTGAGTGGGTGAGTGAGTGGGTGGGTGAGTGGGTGAGTGGGTGAGTGAGTGGGTGAGTGAGTGAGTGGGTGAGTGAGTGAGTGGGTGAGTGGGTGGGTGAGTGAGTGGGTGAGTGGGTGAGTGAGTGGGTGGGTGAGTGAGTGGGTGAGTGGGTGAGTGAGTGGGTGAGTGAGTGAGTGGGTGAGTGGGTGAGTGAGTGAGTGGGTGAGTGGGTGAGTGAGTGGGTGAGTGAGTGGGTGAGTGGGTGAGTGAGTGAGTGTATGAGTGAGTGTATGAGTGAGTGGGTGAGTGAGTGAGTGGGTGAGTGAGTGGGTGGGTGGGTGGGTGAGTGGGTGAGTGGGTGAGTGAGTGGGTGAGTGAGTGAGTGGGTGAGTGAGTGAGTGGGTGAGTGGGTGGGTGGGTGAGTGAGTGGGTGAGTGGGTGAGTGAGTGGGTGAGTGAGTGGGTGAGTGGGTGAGTGAGTGGGTGAGTGAGTGAGTGGGTGAGTGGGTGAGTGAGTGGGTGAGTGAGTGAGTGGGTGAGTGGGTGAGTGAGTGAGTGGGTGAGTGGGTGAGTGAGTGGGTGAGTGAGTGGGTGAGTGGGTGAGTGAGTGAGTGTATGAGTGAGTGTATGAGTGAGTGGGTGAGTGAGTGAGTGGGTGAGTGAGTGGGTGGGTGGGTGGGTGAGTGGGTGAGTGGGTGAGTGAGTGGGTGAGTGAGTGAGTGGGTGAGTGAGTGAGTGGGTGAGTGGGTGGGTGGGTGAGTGAGTGGGTGAGTGGGTGAGTGAGTGGGTGGGTGAGTGAGTGGGTGAGTGGGTGAGTGAGTGGGTGAGTGAGTGAGTGGGTGAGTGGGTGAGTGAGTGAGTGAGTGGGTGAGTGGGTGAGTGGGTGGGTGAGTGAGTGGGTGAGTGGGTGAGTGAGTGTATGAGTGAGTGTATGAGTGAGTGGGTGAGTGAGTGAGTGGGTGAGTGGGTGAGTGGGTGGGTGAGTGAGTGGGTGAGTGAGTGAGTGGGTAAGTGGGTGAGTGAGTGAGTGTATGAGTGAGTGTATGAGTGAGTGGGTGAGTGAGTGGGTGAGTGAGTGGGTGAGTGAGTGGGTGGGTGAGTGAGTGGATGAGTGAGTGGGTGAGTGGGTGAGTGAGTGGGTGGGTGAGTGAGTGGGTGAGTGAGTGGGTGAGTGAGTGGGTGAGTGGGTGAGTGAGTGGGTGAGTGAGTGAGTGGGTGAGTGGGTGAGTGAGTGAGTGTATGAGTGAGTGTATGAGTGAGTGGGTGAGTGAGTGGGTGAGTGAGTGGGTGAGTGAGTGGGTGAGTGAGTGAGTAAGTGGGTGAGTGGGTGAGTGAGTGGGTGAGTGAGTGAGTGGGTGGGTGGGTGTGTGAGTGGGTGAGTGGGTGAGTGAGTGAGTGGGTGAGTGGGTGAGTGGGTGGGTGAGTGAGTGAGTGGGTGAGTGAGTGAGTGGGTGGGTGGGTGAGTGAGTGAGTGAGCGAGTGGGTCAGTGAGTGAGTGAGTGGGTCAGTGGATGGCTGGGTGAGTGGGTGAGTGGGTGGGTGAGTGGGTGAGTAAATGGGTGAGTGAGTAGGTGAGTGGATGGGTGAGTGGGTGAGTGGATGGATGGGTGAGTGGGTAGGTGAATCAGTGGGTGGGTGTGTGGGTGAGTGGGTGGGTGAGTGAGTGAATGGGTGAGTGAGTGGATGAGTGGATGGGTGAGTGGGTGAGTGGATGGGTCGGTGAGTGGGTGGGTGAATCAGTGGGTGAGTGGGTGGGTGAGTGAGTGGGTGAACGACTAAGGGAGGACCCGGCCAGGTGTGTAGGTGAGTCTATGGGTGAGTGAGTGCATGGGTGAGTGGGTGTGTGCGTGGGTGAGTGGGTGGCTGATGGAGTGAGAGGGTGGGTGTGTAGGTGAGTGAATGGGTGAGTGGGTGGGTGTGTGGGTGTGTGGGTGGGTGAGTTGCTGGGTGTGTGGTGTTTGGGTGAGTGGGTGGGTGAGTGGGTGGGTGTGTGGTGAGTGTATGGGTGAGTGTATGGGTGAGTGGGTGAGTGGGTGTGTGGTGAGTGGGTGGGTATGTGGGTGAGTGTGTGGGTGAGTTTATGGGTGAGTGGGTGAGTGGGTGTGTGGTGAGTGGGTGGGTGAGTGGGTGAGTGGGTACGTGGTTGGGTGAGTGGGTGGTGAGTGCTAGAGCAGAGGTGTAGGAAATTCCAACAAGACCTACATCTCTGCTTTATTGACCTGGTCAAGGCCTATGCTACCATCAGTAGGCCTGGGCTCTGGGTTGTTCTTCGTGCTTTCGG
This sequence comes from Petromyzon marinus, assembly GCF_010993605.1. NCBI lineage: Eukaryota > Metazoa > Chordata > Hyperoartia > Petromyzontiformes > Petromyzontidae > Petromyzon > Petromyzon marinus. Next base: position 184,075 of record NW_022638179.1, on the reverse strand, counting down.
AGTCCCTGACCCTCTGCTCACGATCATTAAGGACCTTCATGATGGTGAGCGGGCCCGGGTAAAACTACGTGGCCGGGAGTCGGAGCCATTCCCTGTACACCTTGGGGTGCGACAGGGATGTCCTCTGGTTCCCACATTATTTAACATCTATTTCGATCACGTAGTTCGTGAAGCCTTCGATGACTGTACCGGAAGAATTTCCATCTGGTGCAGATACAATGGGAGGCTGATCGATGCCCGGGTGCGGTCAATCGGTGATAAGGAAGATGTGGAGAGAGTGGAGATTTTCTCATACCTGGGCAGTGTGCTCATGACCGGCTCCGGTTTAACAGCAGAGGTCTCACTCCAAATCAGTCGAGCGGCAATATCGTTTCATCGGTTGCGTAACGCTGTGTGGAAGCTACCTGGTCTGTCGCTCCGCACTAAGCTTCAGGTCTTCTCGGCCACGGTCATTCCCTCCCTTCTCTACGCTTGCGAAACGTGGACCCCCCTAATAGAACATCTTTGCCGGTTAGAAACATTTAGGCTGGCCTGCCTACGATCCATCCTGGGTTTTATCAGGATGTATTGTGTGAGCTCACAAATCATTGAAAGATCTGGACAAAGTCCCATCGGTGAGCTCCTCCGGCAGGCAAGGCTGCGTTGGCTGGGTCATGTAGCCCGCATGCCCAGCCACCGCATGCCGAAACAGCTTTTGTTCGGCCAGATCGAGGGGGCTAAACGGGCGCGGCACGGGCTAGAGAAGAGATGGAGTGATGTGGTACAGGAGGACGTGGAGCTGCGTAAACTTGCCGATGACTGGTACCAGCGGTGTCAAGATCGGCCTCTGTGGAGGAGGCTCGTGAAGGACGCTACTGGGCAGTTGGAGGCAGTCGCCCTCCAACAACAACGGAGGGCGGAGGAGCGACGCTCACAACAACGAGCGGAGCACCGGGTGGCTAAAGCACAGCAAGTTGGCACAGTAGGGGGCACAGGTGGTGCACCAGCCAGTCATCTCAGTCAGTCGACCCGTGGCACCTGGGTCTGCCCCGTGACCTCCTGCCCGCGGGCGTTCGACACTTCACGTGGCCTCAAGGTGCACATAGCCTGGCACAAGCGTCGTGGGGATGTCACCGCCACTTAGTGGTGGATGGCGGTTGTTGTGGATGTGTGGGTGGGGGAGTGGGTGGGTTAGTGGGTGGGTGACTGGGTGGGTGGGTGCGTGAGTGGGTGAGTGGGTGGGTGAGCATGTGGTTGGGTGGGCGTGTGGGTGGGTGGGTGGTGTTTGGATGAGTGGGTGGGTGGGCGAGTGGGTGGGTGAGCATGTGGGTGGGTGGGCGTGTGGGTGGGTGGGTGGTGTTTGGGTGAGTGGGTGGGTGGGCGAGTGGGTGGGTGAGCATGTGGGTGGGTGGGCGAGCGTGTGGGTGGGTGGGTGAGTGAGTGAGTGGGTGAGTGAGTGGGTGAGTGGGTGGGTGAGTGGGTGGGCGAGCGTGTGGGTGGGTGAGTGGGTGGGTGAGTGGGTGGGTGAGTGGGTGGGTGAGTGGGTGAGTGGGGGGGTGAGTGGGTGGGTGAGTGGGTGGGTGAGTGCGTCAGTGGGAGGGTGGGTAGGTGAGTGGGTGGGTGAGTGCGTCAGTGGGTGGGTGGGTAGGTGAGTGGGTGGGTGAGTGAGTGGGTGGCTGATGGAGTGAGAGGGTGGGTGTGTAGGTGATTGTATGGGTGAGTGGGTGGGTGTTTGGGTGGATGTGTGGTGAGTGTTTGGGTGAGTGGGTGGGTGGGCGAGCGGGTGAGTGGGTGGGTGAGTGGGTGGGTGGGTGAGTGGGTGGGTGAGTGGGTGGGTGAGTGGGTGGGTGAATGGGTTGGTGGGTTTGTGTGTGGGTGAGTGGGTGTGTGGTGAGTGTTTGGGTGAGTGTTTGGGTGAGTGTTTGGGTGGGTGGGTGGGTGTGTGGGTGGGTGAGTGGGTGGGTGAATGGGTGGGTGGGTGAGTGGGTGGGTGAGTGGGTGGGTGGGTGAGTGGGTGGGTGAGTGGGTGGGTGGGTGAGTGGGTGAGTGGGTGAGTGGGTGGGTGGGTGGGTGAGTGAGTGGGTGGGTGAGTGGGTGGGTGAGTGGGTGAGTGTTTGGGTGAGTGGGTGAGTGGGTGAGTGGGTGGGTGAGTGGGTGGGTGAGTGGGTGGGTGGGTGTGTGGGTGAGTGGGTGGGTGGGTGTGTGGGTGAGTGGGTGGGTGAATGGGTGGGTGAATGGGTTGGTGAGTGTGTGGGTGGGTGAGTGGGTGGGTGAATGGGTGGGTGGGTTTGTGTGTGGGTGGGTGAGATCAAAGTTCTGCTCACTGGAACGTTGCATTCCGTGTACCATCAAACAAAGACAAAGGCCCCCCGTGTAGCCTTGACAGACCCGGTCACAGTACATGGGGCAAGTGCTGTTAGAGAGCACCACGTGCGAAGGCCTGCAAGATAGTGGGTGGCCAGCGCCACCACGCCCGGCCGCCTTTGTCTCTCCCCCAGTGCTAGCGATGTTCACTACTACACCACCACCACGACACCACCACCACCGCTACACCACCACCACACCACTACCGCTACACCACCACCACACCACCGCTACACCACCACCGCTACACCACCACCACTACACCACCACCACTACAGCACCACCACCACTACACCACCACTACACCACCGCTACACCACCACCGCTACACCACCACCGCTACGCCACCACCGCCACCACCGCTACACTACACCAGGTACTCGTTTGAGGCTGAGTCGACCTAAGGGAGGCCCAGGGACTGATTTGGAGAATCGTCACCGGTGGTGGCCGTGAGCGGGAATTGAACTCGGGTCGTAGCCAGGTTCGTGGCGCGGCGTAGTGCTGACCGCTTGTGCCAGGATAGGTGCACGTTAAGGCAGTGACACACGCAGTGACACACAGTGACACACGCAGTGACACACACGCAGTGACAAACACACACACAGTGACACACAGTGACACACACAGTGACACACACACAGTGATACACACACAGTGACACACACACACACAGTGACAAAGATAAAGATCCCCCATATAGCCTTAACAGACTGTAGGGGCAAGTGCTGTTAGCGAGCACCTAAGAAGGCCGGAACGGTACACGAGGGGGTGGGTGGCCAGCACCACGCCCGACCGCCTTTGTCTCCCCAGTGGCGATGTTTACGCACCGCACCAGGTACTCATTTGAGGCTGAGTCGACCTAGGGGAGGCCCGGGACGGGTTCAGTTAATCGTCACTGGTGTTGGCCGTGAGCGGGAATCGAACCCGGATCGCCAGGTTCATAGCGCAGCGTAGCGCTAACCGCTACACAGTGACACACACACACATGCACACACACAGTGACACACACACACAGTGACACAAACACACACAGTGACACACACACACAGTGACACACACACACAGTGACACAAACACAGTAACACACACACAGTGACACAAACACACACAGTGACACACACACAGTAACACACACACAGTGACACAAACACACACAGTGACACACACACAGTAACACACACACAGTGACACACACAGTGACACACACACACAGTGACACACACAGTGACACACACACACAGTGACACACACACACAGTGACACACACACACAGTGTCACACACAGTGACACACACACAGTGACACACACACAGTGACACACACAGTGACACACAGTGACACACACAGTGACACACACACAGTGACACACACACAGTGACACACAGTGACACACACAGTGACACACACACAGTGACACACACACAGTGACACACACACACAGACAGTGACACACACACACAGACAGTGACACACACACAGTGACACACACACACAGTGACACACACACACAGTGACACACACACACAGTAACACACACACACAGACAGTGACACACACACACAGACAGTAACACACACACACAGACAGTGACACACACACAGACAGTGACACACACACAGTGACACACACACACAATGACACACACACAGTAACACACACACAGTAACACACACACAGTAACACACACACAGTAACACACACACAGTAACACACACACAGTGACACACACAGTGACACACACACAATAACACACACACACACACAGTGACACACACACACAGTGACACACACACACAGTGACACACACACAGTGACACACACACACAATGACACACACACAGTAACACACACACAGTAACACACACACAGTAACACACACACAGTGACACACACAGTAACACACACACACAGTGACACACACATACACACACAGTAACACACACAGTAACACACACACAGTGACACACACAGTAACACACACACACAGTGACACACACATACACACACAGTAACACACACACAGTGACACACACATACACACACAGTGACACACACACAGTGACACACACAGTGACACACACACACAGTGACACACACACACAATGACACACACACAGTAACACACACACAGTAACACACACACAGTGACACACACAGTAACACACACACACAGTGACACACACATACACACACAGTAACACACACACAGTGACACACACATACACACACAGTGACACACACACAGTGACACACACAGTGACACACACACACAGTGACACACACACACAGTGACACACACACACAGTGACACACACACACAATGACACACACACAGTAACACACACACAGTAACACACACACAGTGACACACACAGTGACACACACACACAGTGACACACACACAGTGACACACACAGTGACACACAGTGACACACACACAGTGACACACACACAGTGACACACAGTGACACACAGAGTAACACAGTGACACACACACAGTAACACACACACACAGTGACACACACAGTGACACACACAGTGATACACACACACAGTGACACACACACACAGTGACACACACACAGTGACACACACACAGTAACACACACACAGTGACACACACACACAGTGACACACACACAGACACACACACACAGTGACACACACACAGTGACACACACAGTAACACACACACACAGTGACACACAGTGACACACACACAGTAACACACACACAGTGACACACACAGTGACACACACACAGAGACACACACAGTGACACACACACAGTGACACACACAGTGACACACACACAGTGACACACACACAGTGACACACACACACAGTGACACACACACAGTAACACACACACACAGTGACACACAGTGACACACACACACAGTGACACACAGTGGCACACACAAACACAGTGACACACACACAGTGACACACACACAGTGACACAGTGACACACACACACAGTGACACACACACACAGTGTCACACACAGTGACACACACACACAGTGACACACAGTGGCACACAGTGACACACACAGTGACACACACAGTGACACACAGTGACACACAGTGACACACACACAGTGACACACAGTGACACACAGTGACACACACACAGTGACACACACACACAGTGACACACAGTGACACACACACACAGTGACACACACACAGTGACACACACAGAGTAACACACAGTGACACACACACAGTAACACACACACAGTAACACACACACACAGTGACACACACAGTGACACACACACACAGTGACACACACAGTGACACACACACACAGTGACACACACACACAGTGACACACACACACAGTGTCACACACAGTGACACACACACAGTGACACACACACAGTGACACACACACAGTGACACACAGTGACACACACAGTGACACACACACAGTGACACACACACAGTGACACACAGTGACACACACAGTGACACACACACAGTGACACACACAGTGACACACACACAGTGACACACACACACAGACAGTGACACACACAGACAGTGACACACACACAGTGACACACACACACACACACAGTGACACACACACACAGTGACACACACACACAGTAACACACACACACAGACAGTGACACACACACACAGACAGTAACACACACACACAGACAGTGACACACACACAGACAGTGACACACACACAGTGACACACACACACAGTGACACACACACACAGTGACACACACACACAGTGACACACACACAGTGACACACACACAGTGACACACACACACAGTGACACACACAGTGACACACACACACAGTGACACACACAGTGACACACACATACACACAGTGACACACACAGTGACGCACACATACACACAGTGACACACACACAATAACACACACATACACACAGTGACACACACACAATAACACACACACACACAGTGACACACACACACAGTGACACACACACACAGTGACACACACACAGTGACACACACACACAATGACACACACACAGTAACACACACAGTAACACACACACAGTAACACACACACAGTGACACACACAGTAACACACACACACAGTGACACACACATACACACACAGTAACACACACAGTAACACACACACAGTGACACACACAGTAACACACACACAGTGACACACATACACACACAGTGACACACACACAGTGACACACACAGTGACACACACACACAGTGACACACACACACAGTGACACACACACACAGTGACACACACACACAATGACACACACACAGTAACACACACACAGTAACACACACACAGTGACACACACACAGTAATACACACACACAGTGACACACACATACACACACAGTAACACACACACAGTGACACACACATACACACACAGTGACACACACACAGTGACACACACAGTGACACACACACACAGTGACACACACACACACAGTGACACACACACACAATGACACACACACAGTAACACACACACAGTAACACACACACAGTGACACACACAGTAACACACACACACAGTGACACACACATACACACACAGTAACACACACACAGTGACACACATACACACACAGTGACACACACACAGTGACACACACAGTGACACACACACACAGTGACACACACACAGTGACACACACACACAGTGACACACACACACAGTGACACACACACACAATGACACACACACAGTAACACACACACAGTAACACACACACAGTGACACACACATACACACACAGTAACACACACACAGTGACACACACATACACACACAGTGACACACACACAGTGACACACACAGTGACACACACACACAGTGACACACACATTGACACACACCATAGTTTTTATATTTGCTCGGCTTGGCTACCCCCACCCACGTGCCCCTCCCCCCGTGCCTCTCCCCCTCCTCCACCCCCCTCCATGACCTCGTGACCCCCTCCAAGGCAGCCTCACACCCACGTGATGCCCACGTGATGCCCACTCTTCCACAAGCAGGGCAACGTTCAGACAACGTTCAGGCAACGTCCGGGCAACGTTTAATTCGCTCGTCCAGTCTCTCACAAGCAGGGCAACGTTCAGACAACGTTCAGGCAACGTTCGGGCAACGTTTAATTCGCTCGTCCAGTCTCTCACAAGCAGGGCAACGTTCAGACAACGTTCAGGCAACGTCCGGGCAACGTTTAATTCGCTCGTCCAGTCTCTCGCAAGCAGGGCAACGTTCAGACAACGTTCAGGCAACGTCCGGGCAACGTTTAATTCGCTCGTCCAATCCCTCACAGTGACGGCAACGTCCAGGCAACGTCCAGGCAACGTTCGTGCCCAGAGGCTCCCCCCTGCACCCCCGCCCTATCGACAGCCCAGGCTACGGGGTTCACGGCTACACCCGGCACTGCGGGATAGGATTTGGGGTTAGCGTTTAACAGGGGTTAGAGGTTAAAGGTTAGCGGTCAGCTGAGTTAGCGTGGTTAGGGGTTAGCGGTTAACAGGGGTTAGAGGCTATGGGGTTAGCGGTTAGGGGATAACGGTTAGGGGATAACGGTTAGGGGATAACGGTTAGGGGTTAGCAGCGATTAGGGGTTAGAGGCTATGGGGTTAGAGGCTAGGGGTTAGAGGTTAGGGGTTAGAGGCTAGGGGTTAGAGGTTAGTGGTTAGCGGTTAGAGGCTAGGGGTTAGAGGCTAGGGTTAGAGGTTAGGGGTTAGAGGCTAGGGGTTAGAGGCTAGGGGTTAGAGACTAGGGGTCAGAGGCTAGGGGTCAGAGGCTAGGGGTTAGAGGCTAGGGGTTAGAGGCTAGGGGTTAGCGGTTAGGGGATAATGGTTAGGGGATAACGGTTAGGGGATAACGGTTTAGGGGCTAACAGCGGTTAGGGGTTAGAGGCTAGGGGTAACAAGTTAAGGAGTTCACGGTGAAAGATTAGCGGGTTAACAGTTAGCGGTGAACAGATTGAGGTTAGGAGTTAGCGAGTAGGGGTTTTAGCGGTAAAGGGGTTAGCGGATAAGGGTTAGCGGTTAACGGTTAGCGGTTAAGGGTTAGGAGTTAGCGGTATAGGGGTTAGCGGTCAAGGCTTAGCGGTCAAGGGGTAGCAGTTAGGAGTCAGCGGCTATGTGGGTTAGCGGTCAAGGGTTAGGAGTTAGCGGTTACGGGGGTTAGCGGTCAAGGGTTGGGAGTTAGCGGTTACGGGGGTTAGCGGTCAAGGGTTGGGAGTTAGCGGTTACGGGGGTTAGCGGTCAAGGGTTAGGAGTTAGCGGTTACGGGGGTTAGCGGTCAAGGGTTAGGAGTTAGCGGTTACGGGGGTTAGCGGTCAAGGGTTGGGAGTTAGCGGTTACGGGGGTTAGCGGTCAAGGGTTGGGAGTTAGCGGTTACGGGGGTTAGCGGTCAAGGGTTAGGAATTAGCGGTTACGGGGGTTTAGCGGTCAAGGGTTAGGAGTTAGCGGTTACGGGGGTTAGCGGTCAAGGGTTGGGAGTTAGCGGTTACGGGGGTTAGCGGTCAAGGGTTAGGAGTTAGCAGTTACGGGGGTTAGCGGTCAAGGGTTAGGAGTTAGCGGTTACGGGGGTTAGCGGTCAAGGGTTCGCGGTTACGGGGGTTAGCGGTCAAGGGTTGGGAGTTAGCGGTTACGCGGGTTAGCGGTCAAGGGTTAGGAGTTAGCGGTTACGGGGGTTAGCGGTCAAGGGTTCGCGGTTACGGGGGTTAGCGGTCAAGGGTTAGCGGTTACGGGGGTTAGCGGTCAAGGGTTAGGAGTTAGCGGTTACGGGGGTTAGCGGTCAAGGGTTCGCGGTTAAGCGACCAGCCACGGGGTTGTAACAGGGGGAGCGCAGCCACAAAAAAGTACAAACCCCAAAAACAACGACTCAACACGACACCTGTCATGGCCGCCCCCACGCCGTGACGTCACCCACGCTGGGGGGAGGGGTTAGCGGGGGACCGCGTCCATGTGACGCGGTACGGTGTGTGGGGCGGGGGTGGTGGTGGTGGCAAATCGCCGCGATCCCCTGGGGTCCTCAACACACCTGGGAATAGAGATGCCTGCGTTAGTGATGGCGGTGGTGGGGGTGGTGGTGGTGGGGGTGGTGATGGTGATGATGGTGGTGGTGGTGATGATGGTGGTGGGGGTGGTGGTGATGGGGGTGATGGTGATGGTGGTGGGGGTGGTGATGGTGGTGGTGGTGATGGTGATGGTGATGATGGTGGTGGTGGTGATGATGGTGGTGGTGGGGGTGGTGGTGATGATGGTGGTGGTGATGATGGTGGTGATGATGGTGGTGGTGATGATGGTGGTGGTGGTGATGATGGTGGTGGTGGGGGTGGTGGTGATGGGGGTGATGGTGGTTGTGGTGTGATGGGGATGATGGTGATGGACGTGATCATGCGTCTCCCCCCTCCCACCCTCCCTCTCCTCCCTCCCCTCCCCCCTCTCCTCCCTCCCCTCCCCCCTCTCCTCCCTCCATTCCCTCCCTCCCCTCCCTCTCCTCCCTCCCTCCTCCCCCCCCTCCCTCCCCTCCTCCCTCCCCTCCCCTCACTCCCTCCCCTCCCCCCCCTCCCTCCCCCCTCCCTCCCTCCCCTCCCCTCTCTCCCCTCCCTCTCCTTCCCTCCCTCCCCTCCCTCTCCTCCCTCCCTCCCCTCCCCCCCCTCCCTCCCTCCCCTCCCCTCCCTCCCTCCCTCCCTCCCTCCCCTCCCTCCCTCGCTCCCTCGCTCCCTCCCCTCCCTCCCTCCCTCCCCCCCCCCCCCCCTCCCTCCCTCCCCTCCCCTCCCTCCCCTCCCTCTCCCCCCCCCTCCCTCCCTCCCCTCCCTTCCTCCCCCTCTCCCCTCCCTCCCACCAGTCACTTGGGCCCCCGGTAGGCCGCATCCTTCCCCGTCTTGAGCAGCGTCTCCAGCAGCAACTCCACGCGGTGCTGAGACTCGATCACTACCGACTTGTTGGGAAGGTCGATCTCAAACTGGACCCCTACGTTACACCACCACCACCACAACAACAACCACAACAACAACAACAGACAAAGGTTCCACCAGACCCTCAGAGATGTTGAACACCTCGCCTGGTACACAGGAGGTCGTGGGTTCAATCCCAGAAGCTGAGAGATGTTGACTACCTCGCCTGGTACGCAGGAGGTCGTGGGTTCAATCCCAGACCCTGAGAGATGTTGACTAGCTCGCCTGATAGACACACGAGGTCGTGGGTTCAATCCCAGACACTGAGAGATGTTGAGTACCTCGCCTGGTACGCAGGAGGTCGTGGGTTCAATCCCAGAAGCTGAGAGATGTTGACTACCTCGCCTGGTACGCAGGAGGTCGTGGGTTCAATCCCAGACCCTGAGAGATGTTGACCACCTCGCCTGGTACGCAGGAGGACGTGGGTTCAATCCCAGACACTGAGAGATGTTGACTACCTCGCCTGGTACACAGGAGGTCGTGGGTTCAATCCCAGACACTGAGAGATGTTGACTACCTCGCCTGGTACGCAGGAGGTCGTGGGTTCTATCCCAGACACTGAGAGATGTTGACTACCTCGCCTGGTACGCAGGAGGTCGTGGGTTCAATCCCAGACACTGAGAGATGTTGACTACCTCGCCTGGTACGCAGGAGGTCGTGGGTTCAATCCCAGACACTGAGAGATGTTGACTACCTCGCCTGGTACGCAGGAGGTCGTGGGTTCTATCCCAGACACTGAGAGATGTTGACTACCTCGCCTGGTACGCAGGAGGTCGTGGGTTCAATCCCAGACCCTGAGAGATGTTGACCACCTCGCCTGGGACGCAGGAGGTCGTGGGTTCAATCCCAGACACTGAGAGATGTTGACTACCTCGCCTGGTACACAGGAGGTCGTGGGTTCAATCCCAGACACTGAGAGATGTTGACCACCTCGCCTGGTACGCAGGAGGTCGTGGGTTCAATCCCAGACCCTGAGAGATGTTGACTACCTCGCCTGGTACGCAGGAGGTCGTGGGTTCAATCCCAGACACTGAGAGATGTTGACCATTTCGCCTGGTACGTAGGAGGTCGTGGGTTCAATCCCAGACCCTGAGAGATGTTGACTACCTCGCCTGGTACGCAGGAGGTCGTGGGTTCAATCGCAGACACTGAGAGATGTTGACTACCTCGCCTGGTACACAGGAGGTCGTGGGTTCAATCCCAGACACTGAGAGATGTTGACCACCTCGCCTGGTACGCAGGAGGTCGTGGGTTCAATCCCAGACCCTGAGAGATGTTGACTACCTCGCTTGGTACGCAGGAGGCCGTGGGTTCAATCCCAGACACTGAGAGATGTTGACCATTTCGCCTGGTACGTAGGAGGTCGTGGGTTCAATCCCAGACCCTGAGAGATGTTGACTACCTCGCCTGGTACGCAGGAGGTCGTGGGTTCAATCCCAGACCCTAAGAGATGTTGACTACCTCGCCTGGTACGCAGGAGGTCGTGGGTTCAATCCCAGACACTGAGAGATGTTTACCACCTCGCCTGGTACGCAGGAGGTCGTGGGTTCAATCCCAGACACTGAGAGATGTTGACTACCTCGCCTGATACGCAGGAGGTCGTGGATTCTATCCCAGACACTGAGAGATGTTGACTACCTCGCCTGGTACGCAGGAGGTCGTGGGTTCAATCCCAGACCCAGAGAGATGTTAATTACCTCGCCTGGTATGCAGGAGGTTGTGAGTTCAATCCCAGACACTGAGAGATGTTGACCACCTCGCGTGGTACACAGGAGGTCGTGGGTTCAATCCCAGACCCTGAGAGATGTTAACTACCTCGCCTGGTACGCAGGAGGTCGTGGGTTCAATCCCAGACCCTGAGAGATGTTGACCATTTCGCCTGGTACGCAGGAGGTCGTGGGTTCTATCCCAGACACTGAGAGGTGTTGACTACCTCGCCTGGTACGCAGGAGGTCGTGGGTTCAATCCCAGACACTGAGATATGTTGACTACCTCGCCTGGTACGCAGGAGGTCGTGGGTTCAATCCCAGACCCTGAGAGATGTTAATTACCTCGCCTGGTACGCAGGAGGTCGTGGGTTCAATCCCAGACACTGAGAGATGTTAACTACCTCGCCTGGTACGCAGGAGGTCGTGGGTTCAATCCCAGACACTTAGAGATGTTGACTACCTCGCCTGGTACACAGGAGGTCGTGGGTTCAATCCCAGACACTGAGAGATGTTGACTACCTCGCCTGGTACGCAGGTCGTGGGTTCAATCCCAGACACTGAGAGATGTTGACTACCTCGCTTGATACGCAGGAGGTCGTGGGTTCAATCCCAGACACTGAGAGATGTTGACTACCTCGCCTGGTACGCAGGTCGTGGGTTCAATCCCAGACACTGAGAGATGTTGACTACCTCGCCTGGTACACAGTAGGTCGTGGGTTCAATCCCAGACACTGAGAGATGTTAACTACCTCGCCTGGTACACAGGAGGTCGTGGGTTCAATCCCAGACCCTGAGAGATGTTGACTACCTCGCCTGATACGCAGGAGGTCGTGGGTTCAATCCCAGACACTGAGAGATGTTGACTACCTCGCCTGGTACGCAGGAGGTCGTGGGTTCAATCCCAGACCCTGAGAGATGTTGACTACCTCGCCTGGTACACAGGAGGTCGTGGGTTCAATCCCAGACCCTGAGAGATGTTGACCATTTCGCCTGGTACGCAGGAGGTCGTGGGTTCTATACCAGACACTGAGAGATGTTGACTACCTCGCCTGGTACGCAGGAGGTCGTGGGTTCAATCCCAGACCCTGAGAGATGTTGACTACCTCGCCTGGTACGCAGGAGGTCGTGGGTTCAATCCCAGACCCTGAGAGATGTTGACTACCTCGCCTGGTACGCAGGAGGTCGTGGGTTCAATCCCAGACACTGAGAGATGTTGACTACCTCGCCTGGTACACAGGAGGTCGTGGGTTCAATCCCAGACACTGAGAGATGTTGACCATTTCGCCTGGTACGTAGGAGGTCGTGGGTTCAATCCCAGACACTGAGAGATGTTGACTACCTCGCCTGGTGCACAGGAGGTCGTGGGTTCAATCCCAGACACTGAGAGATGTTGACTACCTCGCCTGGTATGCAGGAGGTCGTGGGTTCAATCCCAGACACTGAGAGATGTTGACCACCTCGCCTGGTACGCAGGAGGTCGTGGGTTCAATCCCAGACCCAGAGAGATGTTAATTACCTCGCCTGGTATGCAGGAGGTCGTGGGTTCAATCCCAGACACTGAGAGATGTTGACCACCTCGCCTGGTACACAGGAGGTCGTGGGCTCAATCCCAGACACTGAGAGATGTTGACCACCTCGCCTGGTACGCAGGAGGTCGTGGGTTCAATCCCAGACACAGAGAGATGTTGACTTCCTCGCCTGGTACGCAGGAGGTCGTGGGTTCAATCCCAGACATTGAGAGATGTTGACTACCTCGCCTGGTACACAGGAGGTCGTGGGTTCAATCCCAGACACTGAGAGATGTTGGCTACCTCGCCTAGTACGCAGGAGGTCGTGGGTTCAATACCAGACACTGAGAGATGTTGACCATTTCGCCTGGTACGTAGGAGGTCGTGGGTTCAATCCCAGACACTGAGAGATGTTGACTACCTCGCCTGGTACCCATGAGGTCGTGGGTTCAATCCCAGACACTGAGAGATGTTGACTACCTCGCCTGGTACACAGGAGTTCGTGGGTTCTATCCTGGACCCTGAGAGATGTTGACTACCTCGCCTGGCACACAGGAGGTCGTGGGTTCAATCCCAGACACTGAGAGATGTTGACTACCTCGCCTGGCATGCAGGAGGTCGTGGGTTCAATCCCAGACCCTGAGAGATGTTGACCACCTCGCCTGGTACACAGGCGGTCGTGGGTTCAATCCCAGACACTGAGAGATGTTGACTACCTCGCCTGGTACCCATGAGGTCGTGGGTTCAATCCCAGACACTGAGAGATGTTGACTACCTCGCCTGGTACACAGGAGTTCGTGGGTTCTATCCTGGACCCTGAGAGATGTTGACTACCTCGCCTGGCACACAGGAGGTCGTGGGTTCAATCCCAGACACTGAGAGATGTTGACTACCTCGCCTGGTACGCAGGAGGTCGTGGGTTCAATCCCAGACCCTGAGAGATGTTGACTACCTCGCCTGGTACACAGGAGGTCGTGGGTTCGATCCCGAACCTGACGATGCCTGCTGCTGCAGATTTGGAGTCTGCGTCTCTCTCTGTCTTATCTTCATCAACATCACGGTGGCTAGGAGATGTTGACTAACACCACCACCACTACAACCACCGTCACCACCACCACAACCACCACCACAACCACCACAACCACCACCACCACAACCACCACAACCACCACTACCACCACCACCACCACAACCACCACCACAACCACCACCACCACCACCACCACCACAACCACCACCACCACCACAACCACCACAACCACCACCACAACCACCACCACCACAACCACCACAACCACCACCACCACCACTACAACCACCACCACCACAACCACCACAACCACCACCACAACCACCACCACCACAACCACCACCACCACCACAACAACCACAACCACCACCACCACCACCACAACAACCACAACCACCACAACAACCACAACCACCACAACCATCACCACAACCACCACCACAACCACCACCACCACCACCACAACCACCACCACGACCACAACCACCACCACCACAACCACCACCACCACAACCACCACAACAACCACAACCACCACCACCACCACAACAACCACAACCACCACAACAACCACAACCACCACAACCACCACAACCATCACCACAACCACCACCACCACAACCACCATCACCACAACCACCACCACAACCACCACCACCACCACCACAACCACCACCACCACCACAACCACCACAACCACCACCACCACAACCACCACAACCACCACCACCACAACCACCACCACCACAACCACCACCACAACCACCACAACCACCACCACTCTGCCACGTACCTCCAAGTTTGTTGAGGACGCGAGTAACCGCGCCAGAACAGCCTTCACAGGTCATGTCGACAAAGAACTCCTCCTTCTACACACACACAGTCACACACACACAGTCACACACACACAGTCACACACACATACACAGTCTCACACACACAGTCACACACACACAGTCACACACACAGTCACACACACAGTCACACAGACACACACACAGTCACACACAGTCACACACAGACACACACACAGTCACACACAGTCACACACACACAGTCACACACAGATACACACACAGACACAGTCACACACAGATACACACACAGTCACACACACAGTCACACACAGTCACACACACAGACACACACACAGTCTCACACACACACAGTCACACACACACAGTCACACACACACAGTCACACACACACAGTCTCACACACACACAGTCACACACAGTCACACAGACACACACACAGTCACACAGACACAGACACACACACATACATAGTCTCACACAGATACACACACATTCACACACACACAGATACACACAGTCACACACAGTCACACACACACACAGTCACACATACAGTCACACACAGTAACTCACACACAGTCACACACACACACAGTCAGACACACACAGTCTCACACACAGTCACACACACACAGTCACACACACACAGACACACACACAGATACACACACACAGACACACACACACAGTCTCACACACACAGATACACACAGTCACACACACACAGTCACACACACACAGTCACACACACACAGTCACACACACAGACACAGTCACACACATATACACACACACAGACACACACACACAGTCACACACACAGTCACACAGACACACACACAGTTACACACACACAGTCTCACACAGTTACACACACAGACACACACACAGTCACACACACAGACACACACACAGTCACACACACAGTCTCACACACACAGTCACACACACACACAGTCACACACACACACTCACACACACAGTCACACACACACAGTCACACACACACAGTCACACACACAGACACAGTCACACACATATACACACACACAGACACACACACACAGTCACACACACAGTCACACAGACACACACACACAGTTACACACACACAGTCTCACACAGTTACACACACACACAGACACACACAGTTACACACACACACAGACACACACACAGTCACACACACAGACACACACACAGTCACACACACAGTCACACACACAGTCTCACACACACAGTCACACACACACACACAGTCACACACACACACTCACACACACAGTCACACACACAGTCACACAGATACACAAACACAGATACACACAGACACACACACAGACACACACACAGACACACACACAGACACACACACACAGAGACAGTCACGCACACACACAGTTACACACACACACAGACACACACAAAGGTCCCCCGTGTAGCCTCTAGCAGGCTGTAGGGGCAAGTGCTGTTGGTAGTAGCGAGTAGCAGCAGCAGTGTCTATGAAGGTAGACACAGACAAAGGTCCCCCGTGTAGCCTCTAGCAGGCTGTAGGGGCAAGTGCTGTTGGTAGTAGCGAGTAGCAGCAGCAGTGTCTATGAAGGTAGACACAGACAAAGGTCCCCCGTGTAGCCTCTAGCAGGCTGTAGGGGCAAGTGCTGTTAGTAACAGCAGCGCTACCTATGAAGGCTACCGGCACTGTGGCACACACAGAGGGGGTGGCCACCAGCACCACCACGCCCGGCCGCCTTTGTCTCTCCCCCAGTGCTAGCGACGTTCACTACGCGTCGCTCGGCACGGCTGCCGTGGACACCTTTAGACGTTTCAGGGCACGACCCTTCGATCACTACAGCGCCCATTAACCATCCACAACAACCAACCAACCACCCCCCCCCTTGCTCTGCACGGCTGCCGTGGACACCTTTAGACGTTTCAGGCCACGACCCTTCGATCACTACAGCGCCCATTAACCATCCACAACAACCAACCAACCACCACCCCTTGCTCTGCACGGCTGCCGTGGACACCTTTAGACGTTTCAGGCCACGACCCTTCGATCACTACAGCGCCCATTAACCATCCACAACAACAACCAACCAACCAACCACCACCCCTTGCTCTGCACGGCTGCCGTGGACACCTTTAGACGTTTCAGAGGACGACCCTTCGATCACTACAGCGCCCATTAACCATCGCGATGGTGGATGTTGTGGTCGTAGTATGCCAGGTAGCTGAATACGATCAGCAGCTTTAACGAAGTTACGAGGGAAGGGGGGTGTGTAGGTGACAGCGTTGTGACTTTACCGTCATGGTAACGTGGAGTGGGCAACACGCGCACTCCGGCTTGCAGCTGACTGGCGAGTCGGTGGGGGGGAGGGGGGGGTCCTTATAGGTGCCAACGCTTCAACTTTATAGCTGTCCTCGGTGGTGGTAAAAAAATAAATAATCAATGGGGCGCCTGACTTGGAAATAATTAACGCATTTTTTTTAAATATATATATTTTTTAAACGATTCGCAAGGTTCCGGTTGCAATGCTTGCGTGAAAATGAAAGCGGTTTTTTATATTTAGAAAATATATTCATCACGTTGAATGTCGCCGTATATATTTTTTTGTTTTAAAAAAATATTTTGACTTTTATTTACAGGCGGATGCCGCGGACGACCATACGATCGGGCGGGGCGGGGCGGGGCGGGAGGAGGGGTCCTTCTAATTTATGCAAGTTGGAGAGAGGGCCAAATGAACCAATCAGGAGCCCCGCCGACGTCGTCTTCAGATTATTAATTTATTTCGGAGGAAATCCGAAGACCTAAAACGCTCTTTTTGAATCCACGCGCATCACTCTTTACGTTGATTTTAACTTCGTGATATTTGGTTCGGTTTAATGAGTTGCACTTTGCGATGCGTCAATCTGTGGACCAATAGCTGGCCAACTTTCTATCGGTGATAGTGAGTGACACGGGCTGGTGAGTGAGTGGGTGGGTGAGTGGGTGGGTGAGTGAGTGGGTGGGTGAGTGGGTGAGTGAGTGGGTGGGTGAGTGGGTGGCTGAGTGGGTGAGTGAGTGAGTGGGTGAGTGGGTGGGTGACTGAGTGGGTGAGTGGGTGGGTGAGTGAGTGAGTGGGTGAGTGAGTGGGTGAGTGGGTGGGTGGGTGAGTGAGTGAGTGGGTGAGTGGGTGGGTAAGTGGGTGGGTGGGTGGGTGATTGAGTGAGTGGGTGAGTGGGTGAGTGGGTGGGTGGGTGAGTGAGTGAGTGGGTGAGTGGGTGGGTAAGTGGGTGGGTGGGTGATTGAGTGAGTGGATGAGTGGGTGGGTGAGTGGGTGGGTGAGTGAGTGGGTGGGTGAGTGGGTGGGTGAGTGGGTGAGTGAGTGGGTGAGTGAGTGGGTGGGTGAGTGGGTGAGTGAGTGAGTGGGTGAGTGAGTGGGTGAGTGAGTGGGTGAGTGGGTGGGTGAGTGAGTGAGTGGGTGAGTGAGTGGGTGAGTGGGTGGGTGGGTGAGTGAGTGAGTCGGTGAGTGGGTGGGTAAGTGGGTGGGTGGGTGGGTGATTGGGTGAGTGGGTGAGTGGGTGGGTGGGTGATTGAGTGAGTGGGTGAGTGGGTGAGTGAGTGGGTGAGTGAGTGAGTGGGTGAGTGGGTGGGTGAGTGAGTGAGTGGGTGAGTGGGTGGGTGAGTGGGTGGGTGGGTGATTGAGTGAGTGGGTGGGTGAGTGAGTGGGTGGGTGAGTGGGTGGATGGGTGAGTGAGTGAGTGGGTGAGTGGGTGAGTGAGTGGGTGAGTGAGTGGGTGGGTGAGTGAGTGGGTGAGTGGGTGGGTGAGTGGGTAGGTGAGTGAGTGAGTGGGTGAGTGGGTGAGTGGGTGAGTGAGTGGGTGAGTGGGTGGGTGAGTGAGTGGGTGAGTGAGTGGGTGAGTGGGTGGGTGAGTGGGTGGGTGAGTGGGTGAGTGAGTGAGTGGGTGGGTGAGTGAGTGGGTGAGTGGGTGGGTGAGTGAGTGTGTGAGTGAGTGAGTGGGTGTGTGGGTGGGTGAGTGGGTGGGTGAGTGGGTGGGTGAGTGGGTGAGTGAGTGGGTGGGTGAGTGAGTGTGTGGGTGGGTGTGTGGGTGGGTGAGTGGGTGAGTGGATGAGTGGCTGAGTGAGTGGGTGAGTGAGTGAATGAGTGAGTGGATGAGTGAGTAGGTGAGTGAGTGGGTGGGTGAGTGGGTGGGTGAGTGAGTGAGTGCGTGGGTGAGTGAGTGAGTGAGTGACACGAGCTAGAGAGGAGATGGAGCTGAGTGGACTTGCCGATGACCAGCCCCAGCGAAGGACATTACTACCGGGCAGTGCCAGGCTAGGTGCACCTTGGCATTCGCCCTCCAGCAAACTAACTGCACGTGTCGAATGAATGAGTACCTGGCAGATCATTAAGGCAAAGCGTAAAACCTCGTGACGTTGAACGAACCTCTGAAGTTAAAACAAAGTCACGTGGTTCAGTTTAGAAAATTATTATCTCTGCCTTAACCGCTGTTTTATTATGGCCAGAAAGGGCAAGCACCAATTCTTATATTTTGATGAGTGGCAAGAAAGTATCAGCTATAAATACTGTGATTCGTGTTGCATTGTCCCTGTACTGGTTAACTTGTGGCGTTGTTCTCCGATCTGACACTGGGTAGTGAGACACTGGGTGGTGAGACACTGGGTAGTGAGACACTGGGTGGTGAGACACTGGGTAGTGAGACACTGCTAGTGAGACACTGCTAGTGAGACACTGGGTGGTGAGACACTGCTAGTGAGACACTGCTAGTGAGACACTGGGTGGTGAGACACTGGGTAGTGAGACACTGGGTAGTGAGACACTGCTAGTGAGACACTGGGTAGTGAGACACTGGGTAGTGAGACACTGGGTGGTGAGACACTGGGTAGTGAGACACGGGTAGTGAGACACTGCTAGTGAGACACTGGGTAGTGAGACACTGGGTAGTGAGACACTGCTAGTGAGACACTGCTAGTGAGACACTGGATGGTGAGACACTGGGTAGTGAGACACTGGGTAGTGAGACACTGCTAGTGAGACACTGGGTAATGAGACACTGGGTAGTGAGACACTGGGTGGTGAGACACTGCTAGTGAGACACTGGGTAGTGAGAAAATGGGTAGTGAAACACTGGGTGGTGAGACACTGGGTAGTGAGACACTGCTAGTGAGACACTGCTAGTGAGACACTGGGTAGTGAGGCACTGCTAGTGAGACACTGGGTAGTGAGACACTGCTAGTGAGACACTGGGTAGTGAGACACTGGTAGTGAGACACTGGGTAGTGAGACACTGCTAGTGAGACACTGGGTAGTGAGACACTGGGTAGTGAGACACTGCTAGTGAGACACTGCTAGTGAGACACTGGGTAGTGAGACACTGGGTAGTGAGACACTGCTAGTGAGACACTGGTAGTGAGACACTGGGTAGTGAGGCAATTGGTAGTGAGACACTGCTAGTGAGACACTGCTAGTGAGACACTGGGTAGTGAGACACTGGGTAGTGAGACACTGGGTGGTGAGACACTGCTAGTGAGACACTGGGTAGTGAGACACTGGGTGGTGAGACACTGGGTAGTGAGACACTGTTAGAAAGACACTGCTAGTGAGACACTGGGTAGTGAGACACTGGTGGTGAGACACTGCGTGAGACACTGGGTAGTGGACACTGGGTAGTGAGACACTGGGTAGTGAGACACTGGGGAGTGAGACACTGGGGGGTGAGACACTGGGTAGTGAGACACTGGGTAGTGAGACACGGGTAGTGAGACACTGGTAGTGAGACACTGGGTAGTGAGACACTGGGTGGTGAGACACTGGGTAGTGAGACACTGGGTAGTGAGACACTGGGTAGTGAGACACTGCTAGTGAGACACTGGGTAGTGAGACACTGCTAATTAGACACTGGGTGGTGAGACACTGCTAGTGAGACACTGGGTAGTGAGACACTGCTAATTAGACACTGGGTGGTGAGACACTGCTAGTGAGACACTGGGTAGTGAGACACTGCTAATTAGACACTGGGTAGTGAGACACTGGGAAGTGAGACACTGGGTAGTGAGACACTGGGTAGTGAGACAATGGGTGGTGAGACACTGCTAGTGAGACACTGGGTGGTGAGACACTGCTAGTGAGACACTGCTAGTGAGACACTGGGTGGTGAGACACTGCTAGTGAGACACTGGGTGGTGAGACACTGCTAGTGAGACACTGGGTAGTGAGACACAGGGAAGTGAGACACTGGGTAGTGAGACACTGCTAGTGAGACACTGGGTAGTGAGACACTGGGTAGTGAGACACTGGGTAGTGAGACACTGGGTAGTGAGACACTGGTACAGAGACACTGCTAGTGAGACACTGGGTAGTGAGACACTGGGGAGTGAGACACTGGGTAGTGAGACACTGGGTGGTGAGACACTGCTAGTGAGACACTGGGAAGTGAGACACTGGGTAGTGAGACAGTGCTAGTGAGACACTGGGTAGTGAGACACTGGGTAGTGAGACACTGCTAGTGAGACACTGGGTGGTGAGACACTGGGTAGTGAGACACTGGGTGGTGAGACACTGGGTGGTGAGACACTGGGTAGTGAGACACTGGGTAGTGAGTCTGCTAGTGAGACACTAGGTAGTGAGACACTGGGTGGTGAGACACTGGGTAGTGAGACACTGGGTAGTGAGACACTGGGTGGTGAGACACTGCTAGTGAGACACTGGGTAGTGAGACACTAGGTGGTGAGACACTGGGTGGTGAGACACTGCTAGTGAGACACTGCTAATGAGACACTGGGTAGTAAGACACTGGGTGGTGAGACACTGGGTGGTGAGACACTGGGTGGTGAGACACTGCTAGTGAGACACTGGGTAGTGAGACACTGGGTGGTGAGACACTGGGCAGTGAGACACTGGGTAGTGAGACACTGCTAGTGAGACACTGCTAGTGAGACACTGGGTAGTGAGACACTGGGTGGTGAGACACTGCTAGTGAGACACTGGGTAGTGAGACACTGGGTGGTGAGACACTGGGCAGTGAGACACTGCTAGTGAGACACTGGGTGGTGAGACACTGCTAGTGAGACACTGGGTAGTGAGACACTGGGTGGTGAGACACTGCTAGTGAGAGACTGCTAGTGAGACACTGGGTAGTGAGACACTGGTAGTGAGACACTGGGTAGTGAGACACTGCTAGTGAGACACTGGGTGGTGAGACACTGCTAGTGAGACACTGGGTAGTGAGGCAATTGGTAGTGAGACACTGCTAGTGAGACACTGCTAGTGAGACACTGGGTAGTGAGACACTGGGTAGTGAGACACTGGTGGTGAGACATTGCGTGAGACACTGGGTAGTGGACACTGGGTAGTGAGACACTGGGTAGTGAGACACTGGGGGGTGAGACACTGGGTAGTGAGACACTGGGTAGTGAGACACTGCTAGTGAGACACTGGGTAGTGAGACACAGGGTAGTGAGACACTGCTAGTGAGACACTGGGTAGTGAGACACTGGGTAGTGAGACACCGCTAGTGAGACACTGGGTGGTGAGACACTGGGTGGTGAGACACTGCTAGTGAGACACTGGGTAGTGAGACACTGGGTAGTGAGACACTGGGTGGTGAGACACTGGGTAGTGAGACACTGGGTGGTGAGACACTGGGTGGTGAGACACTGCTAGTGAGACACTGCTAGTGAGACACTGGGTAGTGAGACACTGGGTGGTGAGACACTGCTAGTGAGACACTGCTAGTGAGACACTGGGTAGTGAGACACAGGGTAGTGAGACACTGGGTAGTGAGACACTGCTAGTGAGACACTGGGTAGTGAGACACTGGGTAGTGAGACACTGGTACAGAGACACTGCTAGTGAGACACTGGGTAGTGAGACACTGGGGAGTGAGACACTGGGTAGTGAGACACTGGGTGGTGAGACACTGCTAGTGAGACACTGGGAAGTGAGACACTGCTAGTGAGACACTGGGTGGTGAGACACTGGGTAGTGAGACACTGGGTGGTGAGACACTGGGTGGTGAGACACTGGGTAGTGAGACACTGCTAGTGAGACACTAGGTAGTGAGACACTGGGTGGTGAGACACTGGGTAGTGAGACACTGCTAGTGAGACACTGGGTGGTGAGACACTGCTAGTGAGACACTGGGAAGTGAGACACTGGGTAGTGAGACACTGGGTGGTGAGACACTGCTAGTGAGACACTGCTAGTGAGACACTGGGTAGTGAGACACTGGGTGGTGAGACACTGCTAGTGAGACACTGGGTAGTGAGACACTGGTGGTGAGACACTGGTAGTGAGACACTGGGTAGTGAGACACTGGGTAGTGAGACACTGCTAGTGAGACACTGCTAGTGAGACACTGGGTAGTGAGACACTGGGTGGTGAGACACTGCTAGTGAGACACTGGGTAGTGAGACACTGGTGGTGAGACACTGGTAGTGAGACACTGGGTAGTGAGACACTGGGTAGTGAGACACTGCTAGTGAGACACTGCTAGTGAGACACTGGGTAGTGAGACAATTGGAAGTGAGACACTGGGTGGTGAGACACAGGGTAGTGAGACACTGGGTGGTGAGACACTGGGTAGTGAGACACTGGGTAGTGAGACAATTGGTAGTGAGACACTGCTAGTGAGACACTGGGTAGTGAGACACTGGGTAGTGAGACACTGGGTAGTGAGACACTGCTAGTGAGACACTGCTAGTGAGACACTGGGTAGTGAGACACTGCACTAGCGAGACGTCAGTTCGTGAACCTGGAACCCGCCATGAGAACGTGGAATTGTCAGCGGGGTGGAGACCTTTGAAATGAGAGGGCGCGGTGACGTCATCGCGCACACACGTCCTAACTACATGACGTCCGCTACGTGATGACGTCATCTAACACACACGCCCCTACCACATCACGTCCGCTGTGCGATGACGTCATTTCGCTGAAAGGTCGGAAGCCCAACACTTCCGCTGCACGATGACGTAATCGCTCACGCGTCCGACCCACACATCCCTTTCCGCGGCGCGATGACGTCATCCCACACACACGCTGTCCCCACTTAACATCCGCTGCGCGTTGACGTATATCCGCACACACGTCCTGACCCCCACATCACGGCCGCGCGATGACGTCATCACGCACATCCACACCGCCTGTCCACAACGCTTCCGCTGCGCGTTGACGTCATCGCGCACGAACCACCTGCCCGCTCCAGCACGTGCACCGCGAGATGACGTCACGAAGCTTGACGGGTGACGTCACGCGACAAACAAATAACAAAAATCACGACGTTTCGGCCACAACACAAGCGGCCTTCATCAGGTGAAGGGACCAGGCTGCCACGCTCCAGCGCTGTCCTCGAGACAGTCTGCTCCCTTCACCTGATGAAGGCCGCTTGTGTTGTGGCCGAAACGTCGTGATTTTTTGTTATTTTAATTTTTTTTACCTACGTGGTGACTTTACCCAATAGAACCAAAGAGAGTGGATCCTAGCAGTCACGAAAGATTCAAATCGAAATTGTTTCTCATGCCGCGATAGATAGTAAAACAAAAATAACAACACGGGGCCCGATCTTGATCTGAAGCTGTCGTGACTGCAGGAATCCATAGTCTTTATTTCTTAGGGTAAAGTCATCACGTAGGTGGTGGTGGGTGGTGGTGGTGGTGGATAGTGGTGGTGATGGTGGTGGGTGGTAGTGGTGGTGGTGGGTGGTGGTGATGGTGGTGGGTGGTGGTGAGTGGTGGGTGGTGGGTGGTGGTGGTGGGTGGTGGTGGTGGTGGTGGGTGGTGGTGGGTGGTGGTGGTGATGGTGGTGGTGGGTGGGGGTGGTGTTGGTTGTTGGTGGTGGTGGTGGTGGTGGTGGTGATGGTGGGTAGTGGTGGGTGGTGGGTGGTGGTGGTGGGTGGTGGTTGTGGGTGGTGGTGGGTAGTGGCGGTGGGTCGTAGTGGTGGTGGTGATGGTGGTGGTGATTGTGGCGGTGGTGGGTGGTGGTGGGTGGTGGTGGTGGTGGGTGGAGGTGGTGGTGGGTTGTGGTGGTGGTGGTGATGGTGGGTGGTGGTGGTGGTGGTGGTGATGGTGGGTGGTGGTGGGTGGTGGTGGTGGGTGGTGGTGGTGGTGGTGGTGATGGTGGTGGGTGGTGGGTGGTGGGTGGAGGTGGTGGTGGTGGTGGGTGGTGGTTGTGGGTGGTGGTGGGTAGTGGCGGTGGGTGGTGGTTGTGGGTGGTGGTGGTGGGTAGTGGCGGTGGGTAGTAGTGGTGATGGTGGTGGTGATTGTGGCGGTGGTGGGTGGTGGTTGTGGGTGGTGGTGGTGGGTAGTGGCGGTGGTGGGTGGAGGTTGTGGGTGGTGGTGGTGGGTAGTGTTGGATAGTGGTGGTGGTGGGTGGTGGTGGTGGGTGGCGGTGGTGGTGGGTAGTGTTGGTGATGGGTAGTGGTGATGGGTGGTGGTGGCTAGTTGTGGTGGGTAGTGTTGGTGGTGGGTGGTGGTGGTGATGGGTGGTGGTGGCGGTGGTTGTGGGTAGTGATGGTGATTGGTGGTGGTGATGGGTGGTGGTGGTAGTGGGTGGTGTTGGTGGTGGGTGGTGTTGGTGGTGGGTAGTGTTGGTGGGTAGTGGTGGTGATGGGTGATGAGTGTTGGTGGGTAGTGTTGGTGGTGGGTAGTGTTGGTGGTGGGTAGTGGTGGTGGTGGGTAGTGTTGATGGTGATTGGTGGTGGTGGTGGGTGGTGGTGGTGGTGGTGGGTAGTGGTGGTGATGGGTGATGAGTGTTGGTGGGTAGTGTTGGTGGTGGGTAGTGTTGGTGGTGGGTAGTGTTGGTGGTGGGTAGTGTTGGTGGTGGGTAGTGGTGGTGGTGGGTAGTGGTGGTGGGTAGTGGTGGTGGTGGGTAGTGTTGGTGGTGGGTAGTGTTGGTGGTGGGTGATGAGTGTTGGTGGGTAGTGTTGGTGGTGGGTAGTGTTGGTGGTGGGTAGTGTTGGTGGTGGGTAGTGTTGGTGGTAGTTTTCGAGTTTTCAAGTTCCACGCGTTGGGTGTATAGCCCTGTGAGCCATGCGGCCCTTGAGCCGGGTGCTACCGCGACAATTTGAACACAGAACACCCCAAGGGACGACGCGCTACAGAAACATCCTGGAAATCAACCGGCAAAATTTTCCACGCGAAAAAAGAAATACTTATTTAAAACGCTCTGTGCAAAAACCACAATGTGGTGCAAGCCAACAACAACAACCACGAGACAATTTAGATTAACCATGTGTTTTCGAATCACCAAAATAAAGCTACAAAAACAATGTAACAACAGTAATCATAGGAACTGTGATTTTTAAATGTAACAATAAACGATGAACATAACACGTACGACACAAACCTGCAGCCGTAGCTGGCAGAACAACACTCCCAGTGCATGATGTGTGAGTGAGTCAGTGCATGATGTGTGAGTGAGTCAGTGTATGATGTGTGAGTGAGTCAGTGTATGATGTGTGAGTGAGTCTATGATGTGTGAGTGAGTGTATGATGAGTGAGTGAGTGATGAGTGAGTGAGTGTATGATGTGTGAGTGAGTCAGTGTATGATGTGTGAGTGAGTCAGTGTATGATGTGTGAGTGAGTCAGTGTATGATGTGTGAGTGAGTCAGTGTATGATGTGTGAGTGAGTCAGTGTATGATGTGTGAGTGAGTCAGTGTATGATGTGTGAGTGAGTCAGTGTATGATGTGTGAGTGAGTCAGTGGTAGTGTGAGTGAGTGTATGATGTGTGAGTGAGTCAGTGTATGATGTGTGAGTGAGTCAGTGTATGATGTGTGAGTGAGTCAGTGTATGATGTGTGAGTGAGTCAGTGGTAGTGTGAGTGAGTGTATGATGTGTGAGTGAGTCAGTGTATGATGTGTGAGTGAGTCAGTGTATGTGTGAGTGAGTCAGTGTATGATGTGTGAGTGAGTCAGTGTATGATGTGTGAGTGAGTCAGTGTATGATGTGTGAGTGAGTCAGTGTATGATGTGTGAGTGAGTCAGTGTATGATGTGTGAGTGAGTCAGTGGATGATGTGTGAGTGAGTCAGTGGTAGTGTGAGTGAGTGTATGATGTGTGAGTGAGTCAGTGTATGATGTGTGAGTGAGTCAGTGTATGATGTGTGAGTGAATCAGTGTATGATGTGTGAGTGAGTCAGTGTATGATGTGTGAGTGAGTCAGTGTATGATGTGTGAGTGAGTCAGTGTATGATGTGTGAGTGAGTCAGTGGATGATGTGTGAGTGAGTGAGTGTATGATGTGTGAGTGAGTCAGTGTATGATGTGTGAGTGAGTCAGTGTATGATGTGTGAGTGAGTCAGTGGTAGTGTGAGTGAGTCAGTGAATGATGTGTGAGTGAGTGTATGATGTGTGAGTGAGTGTATGATGTGTGAGTGAGTCAGTGTATGATGTGTGAGTGTATGATGTGTGAGTGAGTGTATGATGTGTGAGTGTATGATGTGTGAGTGAGTGAGTGTATGATGTGTGAGTGAGTCTATGATGTGTGAGTGAGTGTATGATGTGTGAGTGTATGATGAGTGAGTGAGTGTATGATGTGTGAGTGAGTCAGTGTATGATGTGTGAGTGAGTCAGTGTATGATGAGTAAGTCAGTGTATGATGTGTGAGTGAGTCAGTGTATGATGTCTGAGTGAGTATGATGTGTGAGTGAGTGTATGATGAGTGAGTGAGTGTATGATGTGTGAGTCAGTGTATGATGAGTGAGTGAGTGTATGATGTGTGAGTGAGTGTATGAGTGAGTGAGTGTATGATGAGTGAGTGAGTGTATGATGTGTGAGTGAGTGTATGATGTGTGAGTGAGTCAGTGTATGATGTGTGAGTGAGTGTATGAGTGAGTGAGTGTATGATGAGTGAGTGAGTGTATGATGTATGAGTCAGTGTATGATGTGTGAGTGAGTGTATGATGTGTTAGTCAGTGCATGATGAGTGAGTCAGTGTATGATGTATGAGTGAGTGTATGATGAGTGAGTGTATGATGAGTGAGTGTATGATGAGTGAGTGTATGATGTGTGAGTGAGTGTATGATGTGTGAGCAAGTCAGCACACGATGAGTGAACCTGTGTATGATGAGTGAACCTGTGTATGATGAGTGAATGGGTCAGTGGTTGTGCGAGTGTATGATGAGTGAGTAAGCGCATGATGAGCGAGTCAGTGCATGATATGTGTGAGTCAGTGCTGGGTCATGTAGCCCGCATGCCCAGCCACCGCATGCCGAAACAGCTTTTGTTCGGCCGGATCGAGGGGGCTAAACGGGCGCGGCACGGGCTAGAGAAGAGATGGAGTGATGTGGTACAGGAGGACGTGGAGCTGAGTGGACTTGCCGATGACTGGTACCAGCGGTGTCAAGATCGGCCTCTGTGGAGGAGGCTCGTGAAGGACGCTGCCACTGGGCAGTTGGAGGCAGTCGCCCTCCAACAACAACGGAGGGCTGAGGAGCGACGCTCACAACAACGAGCGGAGCGCCGGGTGGCTAAAGCACAGCGGGTTGGCACAAAAAAAATCCGCAGACTACCTGCTGCTGAATCTCCTCTCTGTTTCAAAGAAACAAAATTTGACCTCAGGTCTTCGCTCATTTACCAGCTTCACATTCCCTATTGCCGTACACAAACCGGAGGAAGGGCCTTTGCTGTTGATGCCCCCAGGGTCTGGAATGCTATTGCCAATAAACTTGAAACGCTACCTATGAGATCTTCACTCAAAACTGCTCTAGAGGAGTTGTACACCCCTAGCTGCCACTGCTATTCAGTGGCCTAAAATAAAATAAAATGTTTTCGCTCCGGATGACCGCTGCAAAGTATGATCTGTATTTTGATTTAGTGTGCGGATCTTAAAGGTGCATTGAAAAATGTGATACTCCGACCGATGCTTCTGTTGTTGTGGAGTAACTCATGCAGCCAGCTGTGGCTCCAGGGTTTGGTGTTACATGTTATTTATGTAGTTTATTGTTGAAAAAAATTCGGTCACAGTCCCTATGATCACTGTTACATTGCATTTATGGCTTTATTTTGGTGATTTCTAAAAGTTTTTTGGTTTGGCCATGTTTTTGTTTATTGGAGTACGGAGTTAGACTGATGGCCTTAATCTAAGTTGTCTTGTGGTTGTTGTTGTAGTACGGAGTTAGACTGATGGCCTTAATATAAGTTGTCTTGTGGTGGTTGTTGTTGTAGTACGGAGTTAGACTGATGGCTTTAATCTAAGTTGTCTTGTGGTGGTTGTTGTTGTAGTACGGAGTTAGACTGATGGCCTTAATCTAAGTTGTCTTGTGGTGGTTGTTGTTGTAGTACAGAGTTAGACTGATGGCCTTAATATAAGTTGTCTTGTGGTTGTTGTTGTTGTTGTAGTACGGAGTTAGACTGATGGCCTTAATCTAAGTTGTCTTGTGGTTGTTGTTGTAGTAACGGAGTTAGACTGATGGCCTTAATCTAAGTTGTCTTGTGGTTGTTGTAGTAACGGAGTTAGACTGATGGCCTTAATCTAAGTTGTCTTGTGGTGGTTGTTGTTGTAGTACGGAGTTAGACTGATGGCCTTAATCTATGTTGTCTTGTGGTTGTTGTTGTTGTTGTTTGACTTGTATCCCACTGGGATTTTTGCACACAGCCTTGGTGTACGGTGCTATTTCAGGAATATTTTGATGTTTTTTTCCTGGATTTTCTGTTTGCACAGTCACACAAAGTAGTCACTTTAAGATGTTTTTCTTGCTCGTGTTTTTGTGTTTGTTTGTTTGTTACGGTTGCACTCGATTCAAGAGCCGAATGGCTCACAGGGGCTATACCAACAATAAATGGAACTGTGAAACTATCAGCCAGTAGTCATCTCAGTCAGTGGACCCGTGGCACCTGCTGGGTCTGCCCCGTGACCTCCTGCCCAGCGGGCGTTCGACACTTCACGTGGTGGCCTCAAGGTGCACGTGGCCTGGCACAAGCGTCGTGGTGACGTCACCGCCACTTAGTGGCGAATGGAGGTTGTTGTTGGTGGAGGTGGGTAGTGGTGGTGGTGGTAGTAGTAGTGGTGGTGGTAGTGGTGGTGGTAGTGGTGGTGGTGGTAGTGGTGGTGGTGGGTAGTGGTGGTGGTGGTAGTGGTGGTGGTAGTGGTGGTGGTGTGGTGGTGGTGGGTAGTGGTGGTGGTTGTGGTGGTGTGGTGGTGGTGGGGGTGGTGGTGGTGGGGGTGGTGGGTGGTGGTGTGGTGGTGGTGGGTAGTGGTGGTGGTGGGTAGTGGTGGTGGTGGGTAGTGGTGGTGGTGGTAGTGGCGGTGGTGGTGGTGGTGTGGTGGTGGTAGTGGTGGTAGTGGTGGTGGTGGGTAGTGGTGGGTGGTGGTGGTGGTTAGTGGTTGTGGTGGGTGGTGGTAGTGGTGGTGGTGTGGTGATGGTGGTGGTGGTAGTGGTGATGGTGTGGTGGTGGTAGTGGTAATGGTGGTAGTGGTGGTGGTAGTGGTGGTGGTGGTAGTGGTAGTGGTGGTAGTGGTGGTGGTGGTGGGTGGTGGTGGGTAGTGGTAGTGGTGGTGGTGGGTGGTGGTGGGTAGTGGTGGTGGTGTGGTGGTGGTGGTGGGTGGTGGTGGTGGTGGGTGGTGGTGGTCGGTAGTGGTGGTGGTGTGGTGGTGGTGGTGGGTGGTGGTGGTGGTGGTGGGTGGGGGTGGTGTGGGGGTGGTGGTGGTGTGGTGGTGGTGGTGGTGGTGGGTAGTGGTGGTGGTGGTGTGATGGTGGGTGGTGGTGGTGGTGGGTGGTGGTGGTGGTGGGTAGTGGTGGTGGTGGTAGTGGTGGTGAGTAGTGGTGGTGGTGGGTAGTGGTGGTGGTGGGTAGTGGTGGTGGTGGGTAGTGGTGGTGGTGGGTAGTGGTTGTGGTGGTCGGTGGTGATTGGCGGTGGTGGGTGGCGATTGTGGTGGTGGGTGGTGATTGTGGTGGTGGGTAATTGTGGTGATTGGTGGTTAGTGGTGGTGATTGTTGTGGTTGTGTGTGACGGTGGGTAAGTTTTGAGCGTTCGTAAGCGGAGGAGTCTCATCACCCCACCCCACCAACCCGCGCGTTCGTAAGTAGAGGAACCACCACCCCCCTCCCCCCGCACATGTGAGAGCCCCGCCCCGCCCCGCCGTGCGGATATACGTCACGTCCGGCGAGTTGCGGCCTACACTTCCGGCAGCGTGGGCCCGTGGTGGTGATGGTCGCCGCGGTTGGCGCGAAGCGGCTCTCTCCACCCTCGGCTCTGAGTAGTTTGTTTATTTAAAGAAGACCAACAACAAGCAACAACAACATTTAACAACAACCGAGACAGCGGCGGCGGCGTTGGCGCTCCAGGCGAGGAGGTAACCCAGGAGCCTCGCGATCTTTTGCGGTGTTTGTGCTAAAAAAAAAAAATTTTCTTCAATTAAATGTTTGTTAATTTTTCTCTGGACACACTTTGCAAACACAAAAGAAATGTATCTTTTGGTTTTGTTTTCCATTATGGTTGTTCGTTTGTGCGGTCAACAATAACAACAACAACCAAACAAACAAAACAGCTTCGTGATTAGCCCGTCGGTTTTTTTTCCCCCCCCCGTTTTAAATCGTTGATCTTCGATACGTTGAGGACAAATGCGTCGACTGCTGTGCACGACACCACTATATATTAAAACAACAAAAAATATATAACAATTGTTCATTGCAGGGGACGCGTTAAAGACGTTTAAGGCACCGAACTGAAAGCCCTTTTTGCAAGGTTATTCATGTGTCGCTGCGTTCGCCGCATAGCCCTGTGGCGAGCTAGACAAACGCGAAGAGACATTGCTGAGACAGCGTGGTGACGATGCATTGTCTCTTGATGATGATTGGGACACATCCGGACACAGCAGCTCTCTCTAGAGCCTGGTCTCTCTGGAGCCAGTGTCTCACTAGCCAGTGTCTCACCACCCAGTGTCTCACTAGCCAGTGTCTCACTAGCCAGTGTCTCACCACCCAGTGTCTAATTAGCAGTGTCTCACCACCCAGTGTCTCACCACCCAGTGTCAAATTAGCAGTGTCTCACTACCCAGTGGCTTAATTAGCAGTGTCTTAATTAGGAGTGTCTCACCACCCAGTGTCTCACTAGCAGTGTCTCACTACCCAGTGTCTTAATTAGCAGTGTCTCACCACCCAGTGTTTCACTAGCAGTGTCTCACCACCCAGTGTCTCACTAGCAGTGTCTCACTACCCAGTGTCTCACCACCCAGTGTCTCACTAGCAGTGTCTCACCACCCAGTGTCAAATTAGCAGTGTCTCACCACCCAGTGTCTCACTAGCAATGTCTCACTACCCAGTGTCTCACTAGCCAGTGTCTCACTACCCAGTGTCTTACTAGCAGTGTCTCACTACCCAGTGTCTCACTACCCAGTGTCACACTACCCAGTGTCTCACTACCCAGTGTCTCACTACCCAGTGTCTCACTACCCAGTGTCTCACTACCCAGTGTCTCACTAGCAGTGTCTCACCACCTAGTGTCTAATTAGCAGTGTCTCACTACCCAGTGTCTCACCACCCAGTGTATAATTAGCAGTGTCTCACCACCCAGTGTCTAATTAGCAGTGTCTCACTACCCAGTGTCTCACTACCCAGTGTCTCACTACCCAGTGTCTCACTACCCAGTGTCTCACTACGCAGTGTCTAATTAGCAGTGTCTCACTACCCAGTGTCTAATTAGCAGTGTCTCACTACCCAGTGTCTCACTAGCCAGTGTCTCACTACCCAGTGTCTCACTAGCAGTGTCTCACTACCAGTGTCTCACTACCCAGTGTCTCACTACCCAGTGTCTCACCACCCAGTGTCTCACTAGCAGTGTCTCACTACCCAGTGTCTCACTACCCAGTGTCTCACCACCCAGTGTCTCACTAGCAGTGTCTCACTACCCAGTGTCTCACTACCCAGTGTCTAATTAGCAGTGTCTCACTACCCAGTGTCTCACCACCCAGTGTCTCACCACCCAGTGTCTCACTACCCAGTGTCTCACTACCAGTGTCTCACTACGCAGTGTCTAATTAGCAGTGTCTCACTACCCAGTGTCTAATTAGCAGTGTCTCACTACCCAGTGTCTCACTACCCAGTGTCTCACTACCCAGTGTCTCACTACCCAGTGTCTCACTACCCAGTGTCTCACTACCCAGTGTCTCACCACCCAGTGTCTCACTAGCAGTGTCTCACCACCCAGTGTCTCACCACCCAGTGTCTCACTACCCAGTGTCTCACTAGCACTGGCCGCTGGGGGGAGAGACAAAGGCGGCCGGGCGTGGTGGTGGTGCTGGCCACCCACCCCCTCTGTGTATGTAGCCACAGTGCCGGTAGCCTGCACAGGTAATGCTAGTCGCTACGACTCGCAGCCTTTACCCCCCCCTACCCACCCAAACAGTCTGTTAGAGGCGATCGTTCGTCTAAGTTTGGTCGTACCGTGGTGCCGATGACGGTGCCCATGATGATGATGATAATGATGATTGCCATGATGATGATGATGGCCATGATGGTGGCCATGGTGATAATGATGATGGCCATGATGATGATGGCCATGATGGTGGCCATGATGATGATGATAATGATGATGGCCATGATGATGATAATGATGATGGCCATGATGATGATGATGGCCATGATGATGGTGGCAATGATGATGATGATAATGATGATAATGATGATGATAATGATGATGGCCATGATGATGATAATGATGATGCCCATGATGATGATGTTACTGATGATGATGATGGCCATGATGATGATAATGATGATGCCCATGATGATGATGATGATGTTACTGATGATGATGATGGCCATGATGATGATAATGATGATGCCCATGATGATGATGATGTTACTCATGATGATGTTACTCATGATGATGATGATGTTACTCATGATGATGATGATGTTACTCATGATGATGATGTTACTCATGATGATGTTACTCATGATGATGATGATGATGTTACTCATGATGATGATGATGTTACTCATGATGATGATGATGTTACTCATAATGATGATGATGATGTTACTCATGATGATGATGATGGTTTTGTTGAAGCCGGCCTGGGCACACACCTTTGCCATCCTGCCGCTTCCGCCGCTACGCTGGCCGGGGTGTTGCCGGGTTTTTTGCCTTGATGCTGATGTCGCCTCCGGCCTTGTCAATTCCGGAGCTTAGTAATGGGTGTGGTGTGCGTGGTGTGGTGTGGTGTGCGTGGTGCGGTGTGTGGTGCGGTGTGGTGCGTGGCGTCTCTACTCTGTCTCCATCAGCAGTCGGCCGCTGTTGCCCACGAACGGAAGCAAAACCATTTTTATATTATCTCTCTCTCTGTGTGTGTGTGTAACGAAATTCGGGGATAATCTTTGAACCAACACCACCATCATCACCATCATCACCACTCAACCAAAAACAATCGCCCCCCCCCCTCTCTCTCTCTCGACGCCCACCCACCCACCCACTGGACCCCCATGCCCCCTCACCACCACCCCCCATCCTGCTCTCCACAACCGCCACCTCCTGGAGAAGTGAGAAATCTGGATTTGGTGGCAGAGTGAAAGGGGGCGGGCGCGGGGAGGTTTCAAAACGCGGGGAAAAAATTAAAAAAAAACCAGAGCCCGATCGTGATCCGCTCGGCGGAGGCTTCCGGAAACGCTCTTGACGAGACGGGAATCGGCCGAAGACAACTCCCTCCTCCTCCTCCTCCTCCAGGGGAAGAGGAGGAGAGAGAGAAGAGGAGGAGGAGGTGGTGGAAGCGGAAGTGAATCTCCCGACGGGCTCGTCGGAGGACCCCGCGCTCGCTCGCTTGACCCCAGGCCGTCAAACTCGACACCGGGGTGCCGTCAGGGTCTCGTTGGGTGGCACTGCCAGGCCCCCCCCCCCCCACACCCACCCCCGGTGCCTCTGTCTCTGAGAGAGAGAGAGAGAGAGACACACGCGCTGCGAGAGAGAGACACGTGCTGCGAGAGAGAGACACGCGCAGAGGCGAGGGTGGCAGTGTGTGTGTGTGTGGGGGGCTAAATAACCAAACCCCTCCCCACCCACCCCACCCACCCCACCCCCCCGCGTCAAGCGAACTCCTCCACTGAGATAAGTGGTGGGAGACATTGGAGAGAGAGGGGGGGCAAGAGAGAGGGGGGGCGAGAGAGAGAGAGAGACCACCACCACCACCACAACAACGACAACAACAACAACAACGGCAGCACAGCAACAACAACGACAACAACAACAACGTCGACAACCATGACAGGCCGTCGTCTGGAAGTCCGCCCGTCACACGCGGAGTCTCGCCGGCCCCTCCACCCCCGTGCAAAAGTCAGTAAAAGCACGACGGGCGACCGGGAGGATGGTGGCGGTGGTGGTGGTGGTGATGATGGCGGTGATGGCGGCGGTGGTGATGGCGCCGGTGATGGCGGCGGTGTTGTGGTTGAAGAGAACGCGGCTCGTTAATGAGCCGTGGGGGGGGCCGGGAGCGTTGGTGGGTCGGTGAGAATTTGAGGAGGAGGTAGAGGAGGAGGAGGTAGAGGAGGTAGAGGAGGAGGAGGAGGAGGTAGAGGAGGAGGTAGAGGAGGAGGTGGAGGCGAGAATTTTGCTGGCGGAAATTTGGTTGAGAACTGGGGGGAGAGGGCGGAGGAGGGGGGAGTGGTGGGCGGGGAGTGGAGGGCAGGGAGGTGGGGGGGGAAGGTGGTGGGGGGAAGGTGGCAGGGGGAGGTGGGGAGAGATGATGGGGGGGCTGCCGAAGAGCAACGGTGGCTTTGAAGAGGTTGGGGGGGGGGGTGGAGGAGGTGATGGTGGCGAGGGGGGGGAGCCCCACTTGGCCAGGTCGAAGGTCTCCCAAGGTGGAAGGTTGTGTGATGGCGTGGCGAGACTCACACAGAGACTGACGCAGAGACTCACGCAGAGACTCGGAGACTCACACAGAGACTCACTCAGAGACTCACACAGAGACTCAGAGACTCACGCAGAGACTCGGAGACTCACGCAGAGACTCACTCAGAGACTCACGCAGAGACTCAGAGACTCACACAGAGACTCAGAGACTCACGCAGAGACTCACGCAGAGACTCACGCAGAGACTCACGCAGAGACTCGGAGACTCACGCAGAGACGCAGAGACTCACGCAGAGACTCACACAGAGACTCACACAGAGACTCGGAGACTCAAGCAGAGACTCAGAGACTCACGCAGAGACTCACGCAGAGACTCAGAGACTCACGCAGAGACTCAGAGACTCACGCAGAGACTCACGCAGAGACTCACGCAGAGACTCACGCAGAGACTCACGCAGAGACTCACGCAGAGACTCACACAGAGACCCACAGACTCACTCACACAGAAACCCATAGGCTCACTCACACAGAGACCCATAGACTCACCGCACAGAGACCCATAGACTCGCCCACACAGAGACCCACAGACTAACACAGAGACCCACAGACTCACACAGAGACCCATAGACTCACCACACAGAGACCCATAGACTCATTCACACAGAGACCCATAGACTCACGTCACAGAGACCCATAGACTCACCGCACAGAGAACCATAGACTCACCGCACAGAGACCCACAGACTCACCGCACAGAGACCCACAGACTCACTCACACAGAGACCATAGACTCCCCACACAGAGACCCACAGACTCACCCACACAGAGACCCACAGACTCACCCACACAGAGACCCATAGACTCACCGCACAGAGACCCATAGGCTCACTCACACAGAGACCCACAGACTCACTCACACAGAGACCCACAGACTCACCCACACAGAGACCCACAGACTCACCCACACAGAGACCCATAGACTCCCCACACAGAGACCCATAGACTCACCACACAGAGACCCACAGACTCACTCACACAGAGACCCATAGACTCACCGCACAGAGAACCATAGACTCGCCCACACAGAGACCCATAGACTCGCCCACACAGAGACCCACAGACTCACACAGAGACCCACAGACTCGCCCACACAGAGACCCATAGACTCACACAGAGACCCACAGACTCCCCACACAGAGACCCATAGACTCACCACACAGAGACCCACAGACTCACTCACACAGAGACCCATAGACTCGCCGCACAGAGACCCATAGACTCGCCCACACAGAGACCCACAGACTCACACAGACCCACAGACTCACACAGAGACCCATAGACTCACCACACAGAGACCCACAGACTCACCACACACAGAGACCCATAGACTCACCACACAGAGACCCATAGACTCATCACACAGAGACCCATAAGACTCGCCCACACAGAGACCCATAGACTCGCCCACACAGAGACCCACAGACTCACACAGACCCACAGACTCACACAGAGACCCATAGACTCACCACACAGAGACCCACAGACTCACCACACACAGAGACCCATAGACTCACCACACAGAGACCCATAGACTCATCATACAGAGACCCACAGACTCACTCACACAGAGACCCACAGACTCACCACACACAGAGAGCCATAGACTCACCACACAGAGACCCACAGATTCACTACACACAGACCCACAAACTCACTCACACAGAGACCCACAGACTCACTCACACAGAGACCCATAGACTCACTCACACAGAGACCCACAGACTGACTCACACAGAGACCCACAGACTCACCGCACAGAGACCCACAGACTCACTCACACAGAGACCCACAGACTCACTCACACAGAGACCCACAGACTCACTCACACAGAGACCCACAGACTCGCCACACAGAGACCCACAGACTCACTCACACAGAGACCCACAGACTCACTCAGAGACCCACAGACTCACCCACACAGACCCACAGACTCACCACACAGAGACCCACAGACTCACTCACACAGAGACCCACAGACTCACACAGAGACCCACAGACTCACACAGAGACCCACAGACTCACCACACAGAGACCCACAGACTCACCACACAGAGACCCACAGACTCACACAGAGACTCACAGACTGACTCACACAGACTCACCCACACAGAGACTCACAGACTCACCCACACAGAGACCCATAGACTCATCACACAGAGACCCACAGACTCACTCACACAGAGACCCATAGACTCACACAGAGACCCACAGACTCACTCACACAGAGACCCATAGACTCACCACACAGAGACCCACAGACTCACTCACACAGAGACCCATAGACTCACACAGAGACTCACAGACTCACTCACACAGAGACCCACAGACTCACTCACACAGAGACCCACAGACTCACCCACACAGAGACCCACAGACTCACCCACACAGAGACCCACAGACTCACTCACACAGAGACCCACAGACTCACTCACACAGAGACCCACAGACTCACTCACACAGAGACCCACAGACTCACTCACACAGAGACCCACAGACTCACTCACACAGACACTCACACACTCACTCACACAGAGACCCACAGCCTCACACAGAGACTCACAGACTCACTCACACAGAGACCCACAGACTCACACAGAGACCCACAGACTCACACAGAGACTCACAGACTCACTCACACAGAGACCCACAGACTCACTCACACAGAGACCCACAGACTCATCACACAGAGACCCACAGACTCACTCACACAGAGACCCACAGCCTCACACAGAGACTCACAGACTCACTCACACAGAGACCCACAGACTCACCACACAGAGACCCACAGACTCACACAGAGACCCACAGACTCACTCACACAGAGACTCACAGACTCACTCACACAGAGAC
>NW_022638179.1:0-140000 GCF_010993605.1 Petromyzon marinus | reverse complement strand
CCGCGTCACACCACGTCACAACGCGTCACACCGCTGGGGGACAGGGGTGGGACAGGGGTGGGTGGGGCAGGGGGTGGGTGGGTGGGACAAGGGGGTGGGTGGGTGGGTGGGGCAGGGGGTGGGTGGGTGGGTGGGGCAGGGGGTGGGTGGGTGGGTGGGGCAGGGGGTGGGTGGGTGGGTGGGGCAGGGGGTGGGTGGGTGGGACAAGGGGTGGGTGGGTGGGACAAGGGGTGGGTGGGTGGGTGGGACAAGGGGTGGGTGGGTGGGTGGGACAAGGGGTGGGTGGGTGGGTGGGACAAGGGGTGGGTGGGTGGGTGGGACAAGGGGTGGGTGGGTGGGTGGGACAAGGGGTGGGTGGGTGGGTGGGTGGGACAAGGGGTGGGTGGGTGGGTGGGACAAGGGGTGGGTGGGTGGGTGGGACAAGGGGTGGGTGGGTGGGTGGGACAAGGGGGTGGGTGGGTGGGTGGGACAAGGGGGTGGGACAAGGGGGTGGGTGGGTGGGACAAGGGGGTGGGACAAGGGGGTGGGTGGATAAACTCACTCTTGTTGTATCAACAAATCTTGTAACTCAATTGTAACCCACTTCCCAATGTGCTATCGACTGCAAACTCGGTGTGCTTATGTCATACCGATGACCATACCATATCCTATCGTTAAAAATAAAAATGAACAATTTAAAACAATCTTTTACACGCTTTGGATAAACTCACTCTGTTGTATCAACAAGTCTTGTAACTCAATTGTAACCCACTTCCCAACGTGCTATCGACTGCAAACTCGGTGTGCTTATGTCATACCGATGACCATACCATATCCTATCGTTAAAAATAAAAATGAACATTTTAAAACAATCTTTTACACGCTTTGGATGAACACTGTCTGTTGTATCAACAAGTCTTGTAACTCAATTGTAACCCACTTCCCAATGTGCTATCGACTGCAAACTCGGTGTGCTTATTTCATACCGATGACCATACTATATTCTATCATTAAAAAAAATAATGAACATTTTAAAACAATCTTTAACACGCTTTTGATAAACTCACTCTGTCTTTTGTATCAACAAGTCTTGTAACTCAATTGTAACCCACTTCCCAACGTGCTATCGACTGCAAACTAGGTGTGCTTATGTCATACCGATGACCATACCATATCCTATAATTAAAAATAAAAATGAACTTTTTAAAACAATCTTTTACACGCTTTTTATTAACTCACTCTGTCTGTTGTTGCTGTATCTTCAAATCTTGTAACTCGATTTCAACCCACTTCCCAATGTGCTATCGACTGCAAACTCGGTGTGCTTATGTCATACCGATGACCATACCATATTCTATCATTAAAAATAAAAATGAACTTTTTAAAACAATCTTTAACACGCTTTTGATAAACTCACTCTGTCTTTTGTATCAACAAGTCTTGTAACTCAATTGTAACCCACTTCCCAACGTGCTATCGACTGTAAACTTGGTGTGCTTATGTCATACCGATGACCATACCATATGCTATAATTAAAAATAAAAATGAACTTTTTAAAACAATCTTTTACACGCTTTTTATTAACTCACTCTGTCTGTTGTTGCTGTATCTTCAAATCTTGTAACTCGATTTCAACCCACTTCCCAATGTCGTATCGACTGCAAACTGGGTGCAGTTATGTCATTCCGATGACGATACTATATATTCTATCATTAAAAATAAAAATGAACATTTTAAAACAATCTTTTACACGCTTTGGATAAACTCTGTTGTAGTATCAACAAGTCTTGTAACTCAATTGTAACCCACTTCCCAACGTGCTATCGACTGCAAACTTGGTGTGCTTCTGTCATACCGATGACCATATCATATCCTATCGTTAAAAATAAAAATGAACATTTTAAAACAATCTTTTACACACTTTTTATTAACTCACTCTGTCTGTTGTTGCTGTATCTTCAAATCTTGTAACTCGATTTCAACCCACTTCCCAACGTCGTATCGACTGCAAACTGGGTGCAGTTATGTCATTCCGATGACGATACTATATATTCTATCATTAAAAATAAAAAAATATATGTTTTTTTATATATATAAACGTTATTTTTTTACGTGTTACGTTTCAGCTTGAGTCTAATTGTTGACGCTCAGCTGTAAATC
The DNA here is from genome assembly GCF_010993605.1 of Petromyzon marinus. Classification (NCBI taxonomy): domain Eukaryota; kingdom Metazoa; phylum Chordata; class Hyperoartia; order Petromyzontiformes; family Petromyzontidae; genus Petromyzon; species Petromyzon marinus. The sequence goes on along the minus strand of NW_022638179.1, from coordinate 137,861 downwards.
ACCGATGTCGCCTTGCGTTGTGGCGAGCTTCTGGGGGTCCACTTCTTGGTGTCGTGGAGTTCTGACGTTACTACTAGTACCGTGTACGCTTTTCATAAAAGCGCGTTTATGAACAAAAGTTTTTAAAAATATATATATATTACTCATTAAGAGCAGAATGAGATTTGGAAGGAGTGGCCGGTGAGGTTAATGGGACAGAGAGATGGGGTTTAAAAGGATACAGTGATGGAGTGTAAGGAGTGTCTATAAGCTGTTTCGTGAGCAGGTCTCGTGGCAAATTGAGCAACACGTAAAGTAACGAGGATTGTTGATGTTGTGGTCGTTGATAGTGATGATGTGGGTGTTGATGGTGATGATGTGGATGTTGTGGTTGTTGATGGTGATGATGTGGTTGTTGATGGTGATGATGTGGATGTTGTGGTCAGTGATGGTGATGATGTGGTTGTTGATGGTGATGATGTGGATGTTGTGGTTGTTGATGGTGATGATATAGATGTTGTTGGTGATGATGTGGATGTTGTGGTTGTTGATGGTGATGATATAGATGTTGTTGGTGATGATGTGGATGTTGTGGGTGGTGATGGTGATGATGTGGGTATTGTGGTTGTTGATGGTGATGATGTGGATGTTGTGGTTGTTGATGGTGATGATGTGGATGTTGTGGTTGTTGATGGTGATGATGTGGATGTTGTGGTCGTTGATGGTGATGTGTATGTTGTGGTTGGTGATGGTGATGATGTGGATGTTGTGGTCGTTGATGGTGATGATGTGTATTCTTGGTTCTTTCGGTAAAGTCACCACGTAGAAGGAATACAATAAAATAACAAAAAGATAAAACAATAAAATTATCACGACGTTTTGACTGCAACACAAGCAATCATCATCAGGTGTGAAAACCACAGCAAGAAAATGTTTTAAAAAGTGGCGGTGTTTTTTAACGTTAGCACCGCGGAGAGCGATTTTGCAGTTTGTTCAGATGGACGAGTCCATCTATGTTCGGAAAATAGGAGGGGGGAGACGAAAATAATGGATACGGTGGCTTTCAGACCGCAAGCGTGAACAATCAATTAAGACCCGAAATGGTTTATCAAATCCTTCCAATGATTGCTAAGCCAGAATCCATCTTCTCGGTTGAAATTGTCTCTGCGTTTGTATATGTGGATAGCCTCATGAACGAATCACTCATGGTAGCCAAATGGCTTACAAAGAACCTCTGTCTTGGAGAAGTCAATGTCATGTGAGCCTACTGAATTATAACAATGATCTGCCATGGCCGAGGTGTTGGTCCTACCGTGTTTAAGGTCTGTTTTGTGTTCACGAATGCGGTCCGAGACATGGCGTTTGGTTTCTCCAATGTAACTACTACCACAGAGGCAACTTAGTTTGTAGACACCAGGGTACTGTATGTCCGGAATCGCATCTTTTACAGACGCAACCAGATCATGGATTTCATGTAATGCGTTGAATCGGACCTGGATCTTGTGTTTGTTCAAGATTTTGGAGATATTTTTTTGTGGTTGGTGATGATGTGGTTGTTGTGGTCGTTGATGGTGATGATGTGGATGTTGTGCTTGATGGTGATGATGATGTGGATGTTGTGGTCGTTGATATGGATGTTGTGCTTGATGATGATGTGGATGTTGTGGTTGATGGTGTTGTGGTTGTTGATGGTGATGCTGGTGTTGTGGTTGTTGATGATGTGAATGTTGTGGTTGTTGATGGTGATGTGGATGTTGTGCTTGTTGATGGTGATGATGGTGTTGTGGTTGTTGTTGATGGTGATGATGGTGTTGTGGCTGTTGATGATGTGAATGTTGTGCTTGTTGATGGTGATGATGATGGTGTTGTGGTTGTTGTGCTTGTTGATGGTGATGATGGTGTTGTGGCTGTTGATGATGTGAATGTTGTGGTTGTTGATGGTGTTGTGGTTGTTGATGATGTGATGATGTAAATGTTGTTGTGTTTGATGTTGTTGTTGTTGACGACGACGCTGTGGTCGCTGTTGTTGTTGTTGACGTTGCTGCTGCTGTGGTTGACGCCGATGTTGTTTATGTCGTTGTCGTTGTTGTTGTTGACAATGTTGACGTCCGTGTGTCCCCACCACAGTGCCTCTTCCCGCTGGACTCGCACGCCCTCTCCCACCTGATCTCCCCACGCGGCTGCGGCCTCGCCTCTCCACTGCTAGCCTGCCCCAGCCCCCCGCCGCCACGGCCTCCTCCCCCTGCTGACGGCGGAGATGGCGGAGATGGCGGCGGTGATGGGAGAGATGATGGGGGCGGTGGCGATGGCGGCGATGGGCCTCGGGGAGCCAAGAGACGCCGATGGGACGATGGCTGCTCCGTCGTCGTCGCCGCCGCTACCGCCCCGAGCCCCATCGCCCACGCACACGGTGAGGGATGTTGGCGGTGGATGGGGCCTTCACGGGAGGGTCCATCGCCAGCGACGTGAACCCCATCACGCCCGTCGCCACCGCCGCCATCATCTCATCACCACCGCCCCCATCACCACCGCCGCCATCATCATCTCTCCCATCACCACCACCCCCATCATCTCTCTCATCACCACCACCCCCATCACCACCGCCGCCATCATCTCTCTCATCACCACCGCCCCCATCACCACCCCAATCACCTCCCCCATCACCACCCCCATCATCTCTCCCATCACCGCCCCCATCACCGCCCCCATCATCTCTCTCATCACCTCCCCCATCACCGCCCCCATCACCGCCCCCATCACCGCCCCCATCACCGCCCCCATCATCTCTCTCATCGCCACCGCCCCCAGGAGGAGGTGGAGGAGGTTGGTGGAGGAGGAGCAGGTGGAGGTGAAGCAGGTGGAGGAGGAGGAGGTGGTGGTGGAGGTGGAGGAGGTGGAGGAGGAGGATGAGGATGTGGTGGAGGAGGAGGATGTGGTGGAGGATGTGGTGGAGGATGTGGTGGTGGAGGAGGTGGTGGAGGAGGTGGTGGAGGAGGTGGTGGTGGAGGAGGTGGTGGTGGAGGAGGTGGTGGTGGAGGAGGTGGTGGTGGAGGAGGTGGTGGTGGAGGAGGTGGTGGTGGAGGAGGTGGTGGAGGTGGAGGAGGTGGTGGAGGAGATGGAGTTGGTGGAGGAGATGGAGTTGGTGGAGGAGATGGAGGTGGTGGAGGAGAAGCAGGAAGTGGAGGAAGAGGTGGTGGAGATGGAGGTGGTCGTGGAGGATGAGGAGGAGGTGGAGGGAGTTGGACACACGTAGTGTAGGACAGCAGAGCTCGGTTAGTCGTGGGGGTGGTTGATTGGGTGTCACCCCCCCAGGCCATTCAGTCATTCGCTCACTCACCCACTCATTCACTCACTCACTCACTCACCCACTCAGTCATTCACCCACCCACTCACTCAGCCACCCGCCCACCCACTCACTCACCCGCTCACCCAATCACTCACCCACTCATTCACTCACCCACTCACTCACCCACCCACTCACTCACTCATCCACCCGCCCACCCACTCACTCACTCACCCGCTCACTCACCTACTCACTCACCCACTCACACAGCCACTCGCCCACCCACTCACTCACCCACTCACTCACCCACTCACACAGCCACTCGCCCACCCACTCACCCGCTCACTCACCCGCCCACCCACTCACTCACCCACCCACTCGCTCACCCGCCCACCCACTCACCCACTCACTCACCCACTCACCCACTCACCCACTCACTCACTCACCCACTCACCCACTAACACACCCACCCACTCACCCACTCACTCGCCCACTCACTCACCCACCCACTCACTCACCCACCCACTCACCCACCCACTCACTCACCCACTCACCCACTCACACAGCCACTCGCCCACCCACTCACTCACACAGCCACTCACTCACCCGCCCACTCACTCACTCACCCACTCACCCACTCACTCACCCACCCACTCACGCACTCACCCACTCACCCACCCACCCACCCACTCACTCGCCCACTCACTCGCCCACTCACTCACCCACCCACTCACTCACCCACCCACTCACCCACTCACTCACCCACTCACCTTTACCCCGCGTCCGTTGGTTCGTGCCCCCACCCCCCTCGTGGTGCAGGTGGCTGGGAGGATTTGACGGGCGTCTGTGGGCACGCCGCTCAGCTCCCTGTCGGGCATCGTGCCAACAACCGGCTGGCGTCATCGGAGCTCGCCCCACGTGGTGGTGGTGGTGGTGGCGGTGGTGGTGGCGGTGGTGGTGGCGGTGGTGGTGGCGGTGGTGGCGGTGAAGACGATGGGAGGATGGGGGCGGTGATGGTGGCCTCATCCCGTGCCCGGTGGAGCTCCTCGCTACCTCCTCAACCGTCACTCACCCCACCTACCACTCGGCCACCTCCTCAACCGTCACTCACCCCACCTACCACTCGGCCACCTCCTCAACCGTCACTCACCCCACCTACCACTCAGCTACCTCCTCCACCGTCACTCACCCCACCTACCACTCAGCCACCTCAACTGTCAATCACCCCACCTACCACTCAGCTACCTCCTCCATCATCACTCACCTCACCTCCCACTCAGCCACCTCAACCGTCACTCACCTCACCTACCACTCGGCCACCTCCTCAATCGTCACTCGCCCCACCTACCACTCGGCCACCTCCTCAACCGTCACTCACCCCACCTACCACTCGGCCACCTCCTCAACCGTCACTCACCCCACCTACCACTCAGCCACCTCCTCAACCATCACTCACCCCACCTACCACTCAGCCACCTCCTCAACCATCACTCACCCCACCTACCACTCAGCCACCTCCTCAACCGTCACTCACCCCACCTACCACTCGGCCACCTCCTCAACCGTCACTCACCTCACCTACCACTCAGCTACCTCCTCAACCGTCACTCACCCCACCTACCACTCAGCCACCTCGTCCACCGTCACTCACCCCACCTACCACTCGGCCACCTCCTCAACCGTCACTCGCCCCACCTACCACTCGGCCACCTCCTCAACCGTCACTCGCCCCACCTACCACTCGGCCACCTCCTCAACCGTCACTCACCTCACCTACCACTCGGCCACCTCCTCAACCGTCACTCACCCCACCTACCACTCGGCCACCTCCTCAACCGTCACTCACCCCACCTACCACTCAGCAACCTCCTCCATCGTCACTCACCTCGCCTACCACTCAGCAACCTCCTCAACCGTCACTCGCCCCACCTACCACTCAGCCACCTCCTCAACCATCACTCACCCCACCTACCACTCAGCCACCTCCTCAACTGTCACTCACCCCACCTACCACTCGGCCACCTCCTCAACCGTCACTCACCCCACCTACCACTCGGCCACCTCCTCAACCGTCACTCACCCCACCTCCTCAACCGTCACTCACCCCACCTACCACTCAGCCACCTCCTCAACCATCACTCACCCCACCTACCACTCAGCCACCTCCTCAACTGTCACTCACCCCACCTACCACTCAGCCACCTCCTCAACCGTCACTCACCCCACCTACCACTCGGCCACCTCCTCAACCGTCACTCACCCCACCTACCACTCAGCCACCTCCTCAACTGTCACTCACCCCACCTACCACTCGGCTACCTCCTCAACTGTCACTCACCCCACCTACCACTCAGCCACCTCCTCAACTGTCACTCACCCCACCTACCACTCGGCCACCTCCTCAACCGTCACTCACCCCACCTCCTCAACTGTCACTCACCCCACCTACCACTCAGCCACCTCCTCAACCGTCACTCACCCCACCTACCACTCGGCCACCTCCTCAACCGTCACTCACCCCACCTACCACTCGGCCACCTCCTCAACCATCACTCACCCCACCTACCACTCAGCAACCTCCACCCACTGTGACACCACCTCTAGTTAATGGGCATGGAGCTAATTGGCGGATGGTTAGTGAGCAGCTGGTTAATGGGCTGGTCAGTAACAAGCAGCTTGTTAATGGGCATGGTGCTAATGGGCAGATGGTTAGTGAGCAGCTGGTTAATGGGCATGGAGCTAATGGGCAGCTGGTTAACGGGCATGGAGCTAATGGGCAGCTGGTTAACGGGCAGATGGTTAATGGGCAGGTCAGTAACGGGCAGCTGGTTAATGGGCAGGTCAGTAACAAGCAGCTGGTTAATGGGCAGGTCAGTAACGGGCAGATGGTTAATGGGCAGGTCAGTAACGGGCAGCTTGTTAATGGGCAGGTCAGTAACAAGCAGCTGGTTAATGGGCAGGTCAGTAACGGGCAGCTGGTTAATGGGCAGGTCAGTAACGGGCAGCTGGTTAACGGGCAGCTGGTTAATGGGCAGGTCAGTAACGGGCAGCTGGTTAATGGGCAGGTCAGTAACGGGCAGCTGGTTAATGGGCAGCTGGTTAATGGGCAGGTCAGTAACAGGCAGCTGGTTAATGGGCAGGTAAGTAACGGGCAGCTGGTTAATGGGCAGGTCAGTAACGGGCAGCTGGTTAATGGGCAGCTGGTTAATGGGCAGGTCAGTAACGGGCAGCTGGTTAATGGGCAGGTCAGTAGCGAGCAGCTGGTTAACGAGCAGCTGGTTAATGGGCAGCTGGTTAACGGGCATGGAGCTAATGGGCACCTGGTTAACGAGCAGCTTGTTAATGGGCAGCTGGTTAATGGGCAGCTGGTTAACGGGCATGGAGCTAATGGGCAGCTGGTTAATGGGCAGGTCAGTAACGGGCAGCTGGTTAATGGGCAGGTCAGTAGCGAGCAGCTGGTTAACGAGCAGCTGGTTAATGGGCAGCTGGTTAACGGGCATGGAGCTAATGGGCACCTGGTTAACGAGCAGCTGGTTAATGGGCAGCTGGTTAACGGGCATGGAGCTAATGGGCAGCTGGTTAATGGGCAGGTCAGTAACGGGCAGCTGGTTAATGGGCAGGTCAGTAGCGAGCAGCTGGTTAACGGGCAGCTGGTTAACGGACATGGAGCTAATGGGCACCTGGTTAACGAGCAGCTTGTTAATGGGCAGCTGGTTAATGTGCAGCTGGTTAACGGGCATGGAGCTAATGGGCAGCTGGTTAATGGGCAGGTCAGTAATGAGCAGCTGGTTAATGGGCAGCTGGTTAACGGGCAGCTGGTTAATGGGCAGCTGGTGAACGAGCAGCTTGTTAATGGGCAGGTCGGTAGCGGGCAGCTGGTTAACGGGCAGCTGGTTAATGGGCAGCTGGTTAACGGGCAGCTGGTTAATGGGCAGGTCGGTAGCGGGCAGCTGGTTAACGGGCGGCGAGCGAACGGCCGTCTTGGTAACAGGCTCGCCGATGGGCATCCAGTTAGCGGGGGGCTGGTTAGCGATGGCCTGATTGGCGTCGTTGGTGGAGGTGGTAGAACGGGGGGAGGTGGTGGAGGAGGAGGTGGAAGAGGAGGAGGTGGAAGAGGAGGAGGTGGTGGACGAGGTGGTGGACCAGGATCTCTGCCAGCTGTGGATGCACGCACCGCCCCCTGGTCCAACTCTCTGCTCCGTCGCTTCATTCATCCCTCCCGTTCGGGGTGGGCGGCGGACGGCAGAGGCCACCCCCCCACCTCGTCCGCCGCCGCCGCCACCACCACCACCTCGTCGTCGTCGTCGTCGCCGCTGACAGGTCCCTTCGGCAACAGCGGCGCGGTGAAGTATGGCGCCTACCGGGCCAAGGGGCTTTCGGCTTCACCGATACCTCCGCCTGATCATCATCATCATCATCCAACTCATCAGACTCCTACTCATCCACCTCATCAGACTCCTACTCACCCGCCGACTCGTCAGTCTACTCGTCAGTCTTCTCGCCCACCTCCTCATCATCCACCTCATCAGCCACACCATCCTCCTGCCTCCCATCCACCTGCTCATCCACCAACTCGCCCACCTACTCATCATCCACCTGATCAGTTACACCATCCTCCTGCCTCCCATCCACCAACACACCCACCTACTCACCATCCACCTACTCACCATCCACCTCACCATCCACCTCATCAACCCCACCCTCGTCTTCCGCGTCGTCGGCCTGTCGTGGGTTGGCCGTTTTCGCCGCCGCTGAATGGCAAGCGGCACGACGACAACGACGAGGAGGAGGAGGAGGAGGTGAAGGCGGCGGCGGTGGCGGTGGAGGAGGAGGAGGAGGCGACGAAGACTCGAAGACTCCGCAAGATGCTCAGGCGGCTGCGGAGGAGGCGGCTGGAGGCGGAGTCCCTGGACGAGGTGGCGCCGCGAAGGCCGGTGGCTCCGTCGGTTCGCGCCGCCGCCACCGGGAGGAAGAGCGGCTCCGGCGGGTCGGCGCCCGTCGGTTCGGGTCGGCGGGCGGCGGCAGCGACGGAGGGGGAGCTCCGCGGCGATGGCGGAGGGCTCGACGCCGAGCTGCTGGCGCTGTGCGCGCGGCTCGCTGGCCCCGAGCCTCCCCCCACCGCCACCTCGGTGGGCGGGGTGGGCGGGGGCGGTGGGGGGGCGGCGGCGACGGTGGGGGGCGACTCCCACGACCTCGACGACTTCCTCTTGGAGCTGCTGCACGGCGGCAACGCCGCCTCTGCGCCCGACGCTGCCGTGCCGGGGTCGGAGGTCGCCGCCTTTGGGGGTGGCGGAGGAGGCGGTGGAGGCGGTGGAGGAGGAGGAGTTGGTGGAGGAGGCGGAGGAGGCGGTGGAGGAGGCGGAGGAGGCGGTGGAGTTGGTGGAGGGGGCGGAGGAGGCGGTGGAGTTGGTGGAGGAGGCGGAGGAGGCGGTGGAGTTGGTGGAGGAGGCGGAGGAGGCGGTGGAGGAGGAGTTGGTGGAGGAGGCGGAGGAGGCGGTGGAGGAGGCGGAGGAGGCGGTGGAGTTGGTGGAGGGGGCGGAGGAGGCGGTGGAGTTGGTGGAGGAGGCGGAGGAGGCGGTGGAGTTGGTGGAGGAGGCGGAGGAGGCGGTGGAGGAGGAGTTGGTGGAGGAGGCGGAGGAGGCGGTGGAGGAGGTGGACTGCCCGACGAGCTTTGCGGACCAACTCTTTGGGACGTCAGCCTTTGGGTGTGACGCTTCAGAGTCGGGGAATATTTTATTTCCGCCCTGGTAACGCAACCGGACGATGACGATGACGATGATGATGGTGATGATGATGATGGTGATGATGGCGGCGGCGGCGGCGGCGGGGGGTGTTAAAGATCCTCCGCGAACCCACGGCGAGGGTCGGTGGATCGCACGCGGATGGGCGGGGAGCGTGGGTTGGGGGGGGGGCGTGCGTGCGTGCGTGCGTGTGTTTGATTGAGGAGGGAGCCCGTGAGTGGGAAAACCTCCTCACCCCCTCACCCCCTCCCCCCCCCCGGCTCTTGATGGGCGAGGAGCGGTACGGCAACTGACAGCACTTTGCACCACACCACACCGCACCCCCAAAAACGCGGTGTTACGTTCGGGGAGAGGTGGCTGTCCTGTGGAGAGAAGCCCGGCTCCTGCCCTAGTAACGTGGAATGGCCCCTCCTCGTCCACGGGCCTGTGGGTCGGGCGGGCGGGGGTTGCGGGGTGCCCTGCACCCTTGGTGTAAGCGCGAAGGGTCGTGGCGAATATGCGGGCGGAGTTAGACCCTGTTGGCTTCACTATTTAGCTCTTTAACCGGCCGTTTCTCACGCCGGTTCTTCGACGCCAAGTCGCTGTAGGTAGACAAAAGAATCCAATCGAACGACAGAAAACCGATATTAGCGGAGTAATGTGTTTGTGTGTTGTTTTTTTTTTGCGATTCCTCGTGTAAGGGAAAAAAAAAGGGTTCCAGTCGTTTTGGCGTTTTGACGTCTCGACACGGCCGTTTTAGTTGCCGGAAATGAGTGATAATATTTAAAACGTCTTTCTTTTAAAACAAACACACACGAGCTTTATAATGAAACGTACGGCGTTGCTGGTAGTAACGGGAGATCTCCACGGCTCCAGGAAGTGGGGGGCCCTCCCCTCCCCCCCCCCCCCCCCCCCCCCGAAGCTTGGCACAACGTAAGGGGACCGTGGCGATTCACAGCCGACGTTGGTTTGAGCGTGGACCGTTAGACTCGAGCCGAAACGTAAAAATATGAAAGAAAAAAAAGTGTGAAAGTGTTTAGTTTTTTTTTATGATAGAATATAGTTTTGTCATCAGTTTGACATAGGTATAGCAAGTTTGCAGTCGAGAGCACATTGGGAAGTGGGTTACAATTCGGTTACAAGATTTGAGGATACTACAACAGACGGAGTGAGTTAAATCAAAGTGTGTAAGAAGACTAGTTTATAATAACAGCACACAGTGAGTTAAATCAAAGTGTATAAGAAGACTAGTTTATAACAACAACAACAGTGAGTTAAATGAAAGCGTGTAAGAAGACTAGTTTATAACAACAACAGAGTTAAATGAAAGCGTGTAAGAAGGCTAGTTTATAACAACAACAGACAGTGAGTTAAATCAAAGTGTGTAAGAAGACTAGTTTTTAACAACAACAGAGTTAAATGAAAGCGTGTAAGAAGGCTAGTTTATAACAACAACACACAGAGTGACTTAAATGAAAGCGTGTAAGAAGACTAGTTTATAACAACAACAGAGTTAAATCAAAGTGTGTAAGAAGACTAGTTTATAACAACAACAGAGTTAAATGAAAGTGTGTAAGAAGACAAAGTGTGTAAGAGGACTAGTTTATAACAACAACAGACAGTGAGTTAAATGAAAGCATGTAAGAAGACTAGTTTATAACAACAACAGACAGTGAGTTAAATGAAAGTGTGTAAGAAGACTAGTTTATAACAACATTGAGTTAAATCAAAGTGTGTAAGAAGACTAGTTTATAACAACAACAGCGTTAAATGAAAGCGTGTAACAAGGCTAGTTTATAACAACAGTGAGTTAAATCAAAGTGTATAAGACTAGTTTATAACAACAACAACAACACAGAGTGAGTTAAATGAAAGCGTGTAAGAAGGCTAGTTTATAACAACAACAGAGTTAAATGAAAGCGTGTAAGAAGACTAGTTTATAACAACAACAGAGTTAAATGAAAGCGTGTAAGAAGGCTAGTTTATAATGAAAGCGTGTACAAATGGGGGAGAAACCCCTTCTCGTAGTTTTGTGTCCGCAACGCAAGCAATCGCCATCAGGCGGAACGCCGTGATCTGCCAGTTTATTTCTACCTACGCGATGACTTTGCCGACAGAACCAAATTTGCTACGGATCCCAGCAGTCACGGCAGCTTCAGTTAAAAATTGACGCTCTTGATTTTCATCAAATGCATTGTGCTTTGAAGCTGATTGGTCCTCACCGGAGACGGCTTTCTTTTGAGCCTCGTCTCAAAACGGTGTTGTAGACCGGAGGGGGAGACGCCTTAGAACAATGAAGATGATTAACTTGCCGTTTTTATTATTTTTTTTGCCAGTTATGGGCCCCTCTCTTCTCCCCCCCCCCCGCACGGAGAGCTGTTTAGCGTTCTATTATTTATTCTTCGGAAGCCGCTACCTGGCCCATCGTAGTCACTTGCGGAAATTCATAGCGGCGATCGGATTCTCTGTAAACGCGCGGGTGGTGGTGGTGGTGGTGGTGCTGTTGATTCTGAATGTGTCCACCACGTAGGAGAGTGAGAGAGAGAGACGCAGACTTCAAATATACAGCGGCAGCAGCAGCAGGCGGCGTCCGGGGTCAGGATGGAACCCACGATCTCCTGTATACCAGGCGAGGGAGTTAACATTTCCAAGCCAGTTTAACACGTAGGCTTTCGCGACCAATGGCATCCTTAATAGAGGTTTTTTTTGGGTACATCACGTCAATATGTCCGTATAGTAGTGTATAGTCTAGGTTACAGTGTAGTATACTAGTACAGCACTAATGTGTAGTGTATAGTGTAGGTTACAGTGTAGTATACTAGTACAGCACTAATGTGTAGTGTATAGTGTAGTGTATGGTAGTGTAGTGTACAGTGTAGTATACTAGTACAGCACTAATGTGTAGTGTAGTCTAGTCTATAGTGCAGTGTATGGTAGTGTATAGTAGTGTAATGTATAGTAGTGTAGTGTATAGTGGACTAGTACAGCACTAATGTGTTGTGTAGTGTATAGTGTAGGTTACAGTGTAGTTTGCTTGTACAGCACTAATATGTAGTGTAGTCTATGGTGTAGTGTATGGTAGTGTAGTGTACAGTGTAGTATACTAGTACAGCACTAATGTGTAGTGTAGTCTATAGTGTAGTGTATGGTAGTGTACAGTGTAGTGTATAGTAGTGTAATGTATAGTAGTGTAGTGTATAGTGTAGTAGACTAGTACAGCACTAATGTGTAGTGTATTGTGTAGGTCATAGTGTAGTAGACTAGTACAGCACTAATGTGTAGTGTATTGTGTAGGTTATAGTGTAGTATACTAGTACAGCACTAATGTGTAGTGTATAGTAGTGTAGTGTATAGTGTAGGTTATAGTGTAGTAGACTAGTACAGCACTAATGTGTATAGTGTAGTGTATGGTAGTGTAGTGTACAGTGTAGTATACTAGTACAGCACTAATGTGTAGTGTATGGTAGTGTAGTGTACAGTGTAGTATACTAGTACAGCACTAATGTGTAGTGTAGTCTATAGTGTAGGTTACAGTGTAGTATACTAGTACAGCACTAATGTGTAGTGTAGTCTATTGTGTAGTATATGGTAGTGTACAGTGTAGTGTATAGTAGTGTAATGTATAGTAGTGTAGTGTATAGTGTAGGTTATAGTGTAGTAGACTAGTACAGCACTAATGTGTAGTGTATTGTGTAGGTTATAGTGTAGTATACTTGTACAGCACTAATATGTAGTGTAGTCTATGGTGTAGTGTATGGTAGTGTAGTGTACAGTGTAGTATACTAGTACAGCACTAATGTGTAGTGTAGTCTATGGTGTAGTGTATGGTAGTGTACAGTGTAGTGTATAGTAGTGTAATGTATAGTAGTGTAGTGTATAGTGTAGGTTATATTGTAGTAGACTAGTACAGCACTAATGTGTAGTGTATACTGTAGGTTATAGTGTAGTATACTAGTACAGCACTAATATGTAGTGTAGTCTATAGTGTAGTGTATGGTAGTGTAGTGTACAGTGTAGTATACTAGTACAGCACTAATGTGTAGTGTATAGTGTAGTGTATGGTAGTGTAGTGTACAGTGTAGTATACTAGTACAGCACTAATGTGTAGTGTATAGTGTAGTGTATGGTAGTGTAGTGTACAGTGTAGTATACTAGTACAGCACTAATGTGTAGTGTATAGTGTAGTGTATGCTAGTGTAGTGTACAGTGTAGTATACTAGTACAGCACTAATATGTAGTGTAGTCTATGGTGTAGTGTATGGTAGTGTAGTGTACAGTGTAGTATACTAGTACAGCACTAATGTGTAGTGTAGTCTATAGTGTAGGTTACAGTGTAGTATACTAGTACAGCACTAATGTGTAGTGTAGTCTAGTCTATAGTGTAGTGTATGGTAGTGTACAGTGTAGTGTATAGTAGTGTAATGTATAGTAGTGTAGTGTATAGTGTAGGTTATAGTGTAGTAGACTAGTACAGCACTAATGTGTAGTGTATTGTGTAGGTTATAGTGTAGTATACTAGTACAGCACTAATGTGTAGTGTATAGTGTGTAGTGTATGGTAGTGTAGTGTACAGTGTAGTGGACTAGTACAGCGCGCCGGTACGTGCGAGAGCGAAGCCACAACATTTACAAACCGAGTAACGTGACGTTTCGCCAGTGATTGCAACCGGCTTCATCAGGTGACAGCCAGATCTTATACGGAGGCGTAGATGTGTTGACCACCCTTCTGCGCTCTTGACCGTGACGATGACGATGAGAGAGACACGCAAACGCCACCGGGCTGTGTTGTTGATGGGAACCCCGTGGCTTCTTAATACGTTGGTTGGATGGGCACTTGTAAAGTCTTAAGACTCGCGATGCCGGGCACGGATTTGTGTTTAACCGCGGTGTTTAATTTGCGGTACTTTGGGGTGCTTGATGGCCAAACCCACCTCGCGTCGTTTTTTTGTTGTTGTATCGCTGAATAAAATGCGTCGAATCAAAATTGGGGTGGGGGGTACTGGACTCTCTCTGGGTGCCGTGGAAGGATTTGCATTATCTCTCGTATCTGTATTCGTCAAAAGAGGGGGTGTGTGTGTGTGTTGCGTGCCCTGTATACAGGGGGCTTCCGAGCAAATGTGAACACTTCTGAGAACTTGCGACAACCACCTGGGGAAGGATTCCAGGGCGTAGCCGTTGAGAACCGGGGCGAACGAGCGTGCGGGGCTCTTCGACTTTTTGAGGCCATTAACGGTTCCGTTTGTTATCGTGTTCGCAGCGTGTGTCGCTTCTCCGTTGTTTTTTCCGTAGTGCCCCGTGTACAAGTGCTGACGACTTTTTTTTGTCGAAGGACTCCCCCCCCCCCCCCGTATATATGCTTAGCTCTTTCGGTAAAGTCACGTCGAAGGGAAACAATAAAATAATAAAATATTATATGCTTAGTTCTTTCGGTAAAGTCACGTCGAAGGGAAACAATAAAATAATAAAATATTAATTATATGCTCAGCTCTTTCGGTAAAGTCACGTCGAAGGGAAACAATAAAATAATAATTATATGCTTAGGTCTTTCGGTAAAGTCACGTCGAAGGGAAACAATAAAATATTAATTATATGCTTAGTTCTTTCGGTAAAGTCACGTCGAAGGGAAACAATAAAATAATAAAATATTAATTATATGCTTAGTTCTTTCGGTAAAGTCACGTCGAAGGGAAATAATAAAATATTAATTATATGCTTAGTTCTTTCGGTAAAGTCACGTCGAAGGGAAATAATAAAATATTAATTATATGCTTAGTTCTTTCGGTAAAGTCACGTCGAAGGGAAACAATAAAATAATAAAATATTAATTATATGCTTAGCTCTTTCGGTAAAGTCACGTCGAAGGGAAACAATAAAATAATAAAATATTAATTATATGCTTAGTTCTTTCGGTAAAGTCACGTCGAAGGGAAACAATAAAATAATAAAATATTAATTATATGCCTAGTTCTTTCGGTAAAGTCACGTCGAAGGGAAACAATAAAATAATAAAATATTAATTATATGCTTAGTTCTTTCGGTAAAGTCACGTCGAAGGGAAATAATAAAATATTAATTATATGCTTAGTTCTTTCGGTAAAGTCACGTCGAAGGGAAATAATAAAATATTAATTATATGCTTAGTTCTTTCGGTAAAGTCACGTCGAAGGGAAACAATAAATAATAAAATATTAATTATATGCTTAGCTCTTTCGGTAAAGTCACGTCGAAGGGAAACAATAAAATAATAAAATATTAATTATATGCTTAGTTCTTTCGGTAAAGTCACGTCGAAGGGAAACAATAAAATAATAAAATATTAATTATATGCTTAGCTCTTTCGGTAAAGTCACGTCGAAGGGAAATAATAAAATAATAAAATATTAATTATATGCTTAGCTCTTTCGGTAAAGTCACGTCGAAGGGAAACAATAAAATAATAAAATATTAATTATATGCTTAGTTCTTTCGGTAAAGTCACGTCGAAGGGAAACAATAAAATAATAAAATATTAATTATATGCTTAGTTCTTTCGGTAAAGTCACGTCGAAGGGAAACAATAAAATAATAAAATATTAATTATATGCTTAGTTCTTTCGGTAAAGTCACGTCGAAGGGAAACAATAAAATAATAAAATATTAATTATATGCTTGGTTCTTTCGGTAAAGTCACGTCGAAGGGAAACAATAAAATAATAAAATATTAATTATATGCTTAGTTCTTTCGGTAAAGTCACGTCGAAGGGAAACAATAAAATAATAAAATAATAATTATATGCTTAGTTCTTTCGGTAAAGTCACGTCGAAGGGAAATAATAAAATATTAATTATATGCTTAGTTCTTTCGGTAAAGTCACGTCGAAGGGAAACAATAAAATAATAAAATATTAATTATATGCCTAGTTCTTTCGGTAAAGTCACGTCGAAGGGAAACAATAAAATAATAAAATATTAATTATATGCTTAGCTCTTTCGGTAAAGTCACGTCGAAGGGAAACAATAAAATAATAAAATATTAATTATATGCTTAGTTCTTTCGGTAAAGTCACGTCGAAGGGAAACAATAAAATAATAAAATATTAATTATATGCTTAGTTCTTTCGGTAAAGTCACGTCGAAGGGAAACAATAAAATAATAAAATATTAATTATATGCTTAGTTCTTTCGGTAAAGTCACGTCGAAGGGAAATAATAAAATAATAAAATATTAATTATATGCTTAGTTCTTTCGGTAAAGTCACGTCGAAGGGAAACAATAAAATAATAAAATATTAATTATATGCTTAGTTCTTTCGGTAAAGTCACGTCGAAGGGAAATAATAAAATAATAAAATATTAATTATATGCTTAGTTCTTTCGGTAAAGTCACGTCGAAGGGAAACAATAAAATAATAAAATATTAATTATATGCTTAGCTCTTTCGGTAAAGTCACGTCGAAGGGAAACAATAAAATATTAATTATATGCTTAGTTTCGGTAAAGTCACGTCGAAGGGAAACAATAAAATATTAATTATATGCTTGGTTCTTTCGGTAAAGTCACGTCGAAGGGAAATAATAAAATATTAATTATATGCTTAGTTCTTTCGGTAAAGTCACGTCGAAGGGAAATAATAAAATATTAATTATATGCTTAGTTCTTTCGGTAAAGTCACGTCGAAGGGAAAGAATAAAATAATAAAATATTAATTATATGCTTAGTTCTTTCGGTAAAGTCACGTCGAAGGGAAACAATAAAATAATAAAATAATAATTATATGCTTAGTTCTTTCGGTAAAGTCACGTCGAAGGGAAACAATAAAATAATAAAATAATAATTATATGCTTAGTTCTTTCGGTAAAGTCACGTCGAAGGGAAACAATAAAATAATAAAATATTAATTATATGCTTAGTTCTTTCGGTAAAGTCACGTCGAAGGGAAACAATAAAATAATAAAATATTAATTATATGCTTAGTTCTTTCGGTAAAGTCACGTCGAAGGGAAACAATAAAATAATAAAATAATAATTATATGCTTAGTTCTTTCGGTAAAGTCACGTCGAAGGGAAATAATAAAATATTAATTATATGCTTAGCTCTTTCGGTAAAGTCACGTCGAAGGGAAACAATAAAATAATAAAATATTAATTATATGCTTAGTTCTTTCGGTAAAGTCACGTCGAAGGGAAACAATAAATAATAAAATATAATTATATGCTTAGTTCTTTCGGTAAAGTCACGTCGAAGGGAAACAATAAAATAATAAAATATTAATTATATGCTTAGCTCTTTCGGTAAAGTCACGTCGAAGGGAAACAATAAAATAATAAAATATTAATTATATGCTTGGTTCTTTCGGTAAAGTCACGTCGAAGGGAAATAATAAAATATTAATTATATGCTTAGTTCTTTCGGTAAAGTCACGTCGAAGGGAAATAATAAAATATTAATTATATGCTTAGTTCTTTCGGTAAAGTCACGTCGAAGGGAAATAATAAATATTAATTATATGCTTAGTTCTTTCGGTAAAGTCACGTCGAAGGGAAACAATAAAATAATAAAATATTAATTATATGCTTAGTTCTTTCGGTAAAGTCACGTCGAAGGGAAACAATAAAATAATAAAATATTAATTATATGCTTGGTTCTTTCGGTAAAGTCACGTCGAAGGGAAATAATAAAATAATAAAATATTAATTATATGCTTAGTTCTTTCGGTAAAGTCACGTCGAAGGGAAACAATAAAATAATAAAATATTAATTATATGCTTAGTTCTTTCGGTAAAGTCACGTCGAAGGGAAATAATAAAATAATAAAATATTAATTATATGCTTAGTTCTTTCGGTAAAGTCACGTCGAAGGGAAACAATAAATAATAAAATATTAATTATATGCTTAGCTCTTTCGGTAAAGTCACGTCGAAGGGAAACAATAAAATATTAATTATATGCTTAGTTTCGGTAAAGTCACGTCGAAGGGAAACAATAAAATATTAATTATATGCTTAGGTCTTTCGGTAAAGTCACGTCGAAGGGAAACAATAAAATAATAAAATATTAATTATATGCTTGGTTCTTTCGGTAAAGTCACGTCGAAGGGAAATAATAAATATTAATTATATGCTTAGTTTCTTTCGGTAAAGTCACGTCGAAGGGAAATAATAAATATTAATTATATGCTTAGTTCTTTCGGTAAAGTCACGTCGAAGGGAAAGAATAAAATAATAAAATATTAATTATATGCTTAGTTCTTTCGGTAAAGTCACGTCGAAGGGAAACAATAAAATAATAAAATATTAATTATATGCTTAGTTCTTTCGGTAAAGTCACGTCGAAGGGAAACAATAAAATAATAAAATATTAATTATATGCTTGGTTCTTTCGGTAAAGTCACGTCGAAGGGAAACAATAAAATAATAAAATATTAATTATATGCTTAGTTCTTTCGGTAAAGTCACGTCGAAGGGAAACAATAAAATAATAAAATATTAATTATATGCTTGGTTCTTTCGGTAAAGTCACGTCGAAGGGAAACAATAAAATAATAAAATATTAATTATATGCTTAGTTCTTTCGGTAAAGTCACGTCGAAGGGAAACAATAAAAATAGTCTAAGAATAATAATTATATGCTTAGTTCTTTCGGTAAAGTCACGTCGAATGGAAATAATAAAATATTAATTATATGCTTAGCTCTTTCGGTAAAGTCACGTCGAAGGGAAACAATAAAATAATAAAATATTAATTATATGCTTAGGTCTTTCGGTAAAGTCACGTCGAAGGGAAACAATAAAATAATAAAATATTAATTATATGCTTAGTTCTTTCGGTAAAGTCACGTCGAAGGGAAACAATAAAATAATAAATATTAATTATATGCTTAGTTCTTTCGGTAAAGTCACGTCGAAGGGAAACAATAAAATAATAAAATATTAATTATATGCTTAGCTCTTTCGGTAAAGTCACGTCGAAGGGAAACAATAAAATAATAAAATATTAATTATATGCTTGTTCTTTCGGTAAAGTCACGTCGAAGGGAAATAATAAAATATTAATTATATGCTTAGTTCTTTCGGTAAAGTCACGTCGAAGGGAAATAATAAAATATTAATTATATGCTTAGTTCTTTCGGTAAAGTCACGTCGAAGGGAAATAATAAAATATTAATTATATGCTTAGTTCTTTCGGTAAAGTCACGTCGAAGGGAAACAATAAAATAATAAAATATTAATTATATGCTTAGGTTCTTTCGGTAAAGTCACGTCGAAGGGAAACAATAAATAATAAAATATTAATTATATGCTTGGTTCTTTCGGTAAAGTCACGTCGAAGGGAAACAATAAAATAATAAAATATTAATTATATGCTTAGTTCTTTCGGTAAAGTCACGTCGAAGGGAAACAATAAAATAATAAAATATTAATTATATGCTTAGTTCTTTCGGTAAAGTCACGTCGAAGGGAAATAATAAAATATTAATTATATGCTTAGTTCTTTCGGTAAAGTCACGTCGAAGGGAAACAATAAAATAATAAATATTAATTATATGCTTAGTTCTTTCGGTAAAGTCACGTCGAAGGGAAATAATAAAATATTAATTATATGCTTAGTTCTTTCGGTAAAGTCACGTCGAAGGGAAACAATAAAATAATAAAATATTAATTATATGCTTAGTTCTTTCGGTAAAGTCACGTCGAAGGGAAACAATAAAATAATAAAATATTAATTATATGCTTGGCTCTTTCGGTAAAGTCACGTCGAAGGGAAACAATAAAATAATAAAATATTAATTATATGCTTAGTTCTTTCGGTAAAGTCACGTCGAAGGGAAATAATAAAATATTAATTATATGCTTAGTTCTTTCGGTAAAGTCACGTCGAAGGGAAACAATAAAATAATAAAATATTAATTATATGCTTAGTTCTTTCGGTAAAGTCACGTCGAAGGGAAACAATAAAATAATAAAATATTAATTATATGCTTAGTTCTTTC
This sequence comes from Petromyzon marinus, assembly GCF_010993605.1. Taxonomy (NCBI): domain Eukaryota; kingdom Metazoa; phylum Chordata; class Hyperoartia; order Petromyzontiformes; family Petromyzontidae; genus Petromyzon; species Petromyzon marinus. The sequence goes on along the minus strand of NW_022638179.1, from coordinate 117,911 downwards.
GGTAAAGTCACGTCGAAGGGAATAATAAAATATTAATTATATGCTTAGTTCTTTCGGTAAAGTCACGTCGAAGGGAAATAATAAAATATTAATTATATGCTTAGTTCTTTCGGTAAAGTCACGTCGAAGGGAAACAATAAAATAATAAAATATTAATTATATGCTCAGTTTCTTTCGGTAAAGTCACGTCGAAGGGAAATAATAAAATATTAATTATATGCTTGGTTCTTTCGGTAAAGTCACGTCGAAGGGAAACAATAAAATAATAAATATTAATTATATGCTTAGTTCTTTCGGTAAAGTCACGTCGAAGGGAAACAATAAAATAATAAATATTAATTATATGCTTGGCTCTTTCGGTAAAGTCACGTCGAAGGGAAACAATAAAATAATAAAATATTAATTATATGCTTAGTTCTTTCGGTAAAGTCACGTCGAAGGGAAATAATAAAATATTAATTATATGCTTAGTTCTTTCGGTAAAGTCACGTCGAAGGGAAACAATAAAATATTAATTATATGCTTAGGTCTTTCGGTAAAGTCACGTCGAAGGGAAACAATAAAATAATAAAATATTAATTATATGCTTGGTTCTTTCGGTAAAGTCACGTCGAAGGGAAATAATAAAATATTAATTATATGCTTAGTTCTTTCGGTAAAGTCACGTCGAAGGGAAATAATAAAATATTAATTATATGCTTAGTTCTTTCGGTAAAGTCACGTCGAAGGGAAAGAATAAAATAATAAAATATTAATTATATGCTTAGTTCTTTCGGTAAAGTCACGTCGAAGGGAAACAATAAAATAATAAAATATTAATTATATGCTTAGTTCTTTCGGTAAAGTCACGTCGAAGGGAAACAATAAATAATAAAATATTAATTATATGCTTGGTTCTTTCGGTAAAGTCACGTCGAAGGGAAACAATAAAATAATAAAATATTAATTATATGCTTAGTTCTTTCGGTAAAGTCACGTCGAAGGGAAACAATAAAATAATAAATATTAATTATATGCTTGGTTCTTTCGGTAAAGTCACGTCGAAGGGAAACAATAAAATAATAAAATATTAATTATATGCTTAGTTCTTTCGGTAAAGTCACGTCGAAGGGAAACAATAAAATAATAAAATAATAATTATATGCTTAGTTCTTTCGGTAAAGTCACGTCGAAGGGAAATAATAAAATATTAATTATATGCTTAGCTCTTTCGGTAAAGTCACGTCGAAGGGAAACAATAAAATAATAAAATATTAATTATATGCTTAGGTCTTTCGGTAAAGTCACGTCGAAGGGAAACAATAAAATAATAAAATATTAATTATATGCTTAGTTCTTTCGGTAAAGTCACGTCGAAGGGAAACAATAAAATAATAAAATATTAATTATATGCTTAGTTCTTTCGGTAAAGTCACGTCGAAGGGAAACAATAAAATAATAAAATATTAATTATATGCTTAGCTCTTTCGGTAAAGTCACGTCGAAGGGAAACAATAAAATAATAAAATATTAATTATATGCTTGGTTCTTTCGGTAAAGTCACGTCGAAGGGAAATAATAAAATATTAATTATATGCTTAGTTCTTTCGGTAAAGTCACGTCGAAGGGAAATAATAAAATATTAATTATATGCTTAGTTCTTTCGGTAAAGTCACGTCGAAGGGAAATAATAAAATATTAATTATATGCTTAGTTCTTTCGGTAAAGTCACGTCGAAGGGAAATTATATGCTTAGTTCTTTCGGTAAAGTCACGTCGAAGGGAAACAATAAAATAATAAAATATTAATTATATGCTTGGTTCTTTCGGTAAAGTCACGTCGAAGGGAAACAATAAAATAATAAAATATTAATTATATGCTTAGTTCTTTCGGTAAAGTCACGTCGAAGGGAAACAATAAAATAATAAAATATTAATTATATGCTTAGTTCTTTCGGTAAAGTCACGTCGAAGGAAATAATAAAATATTAATTATATGCTTAGTTCTTTCGGTAAAGTCACGTCGAAGGGAAACAATAAAATAATAAAATATTAATTATATGCTCAGTTCTTTCGGTAAAGTCACGTCGAAGGGAAATAATAAAATATTAATTATATGCTTAGTTCTTTCGGTAAAGTCACGTCGAAGGGAAACAATAAAATAATAAAATATTAATTATATGCTTAGTTCTTTCGGTAAAGTCACGTCGAAGGGAAACAATAAAATAATAAAATATTAATTATATGCTTGGCTCTTTCGGTAAAGTCACGTCGAAGGGAAACAATAAAATAATAAAATATTAATTATATGCTTAGTTCTTTCGGTAAAGTCACGTCGAAGGGAAATAATAAAATATTAATTATATGCTTAGTTCTTTCGGTAAAGTCACGTCGAAGGGAAACAATAAAATAATAAAATATTAATTATATGCTTAGTTCTTTCGGTAAAGTCACGTCGAAGGGAAACAATAAAATAATAAAATATTAATTATATGCTTAGTTCTTTCGGTAAAGTCACGTCGAAGGGAAATAATAAAATATTAATTATATGCTTAGTTCTTTCGGTAAAGTCACGTCGAAGGGAAATAATAAAATATTAATTATATGCTTAGTTCTTTCGGTAAAGTCACGTCGAAGGGAAACAATAAAATAATAAAATATTAATTATATGCTCAGTTCTTTCGGTAAAGTCACGTCGAAGGGAAATAATAAAATATTAATTATATGCTTGGTTCTTTCGGTAAAGTCACGTCGAAGGGAAACAATAAAATAATAAAATATTAATTATATGCTTAGTTCTTTCGGTAAAGTCACGTCGAAGGGAAACAATAAAATAATAAAATATTAATTATATGCTTGGCTCTTTCGGTAAAGTCACGTCGAAGGGAAACAATAAAATAATAAAATATTAATTATATGCTTAGTTCTTTCGGTAAAGTCACGTCGAAGGGAAATAATAAAATATTAATTATATGCTTAGTTCTTTCGGTAAAGTCACGTCGAAGGGAAACAATAAAATAATAATTATATGCTTAGGTCTTTCGGTAAAGTCACGTCGAAGGGAAACAATAAAATAATAAAATATTAATTATATGCTTAGTTCTTTCGGTAAAGTCACGTCGAAGGGAAACAATAAAATAATAAAATATTAATTATATGCTTAGTTCTTTCGGTAAAGTCACGTCGAAGGGAAACAATAAAATAATAAAATATTAATTATATGCTTAGTTCTTTCGGTAAAGTCACGTTGAAGGGAAACAACAAAATGATATATATTTTATTATTTTGTTGTTTCCCTTCAACGTGACTTTACCGAAAGAGCTAAGAATATGAATTACTGCAGTCACGAAAGCTTTAAATCAAAAAATATAAATTGTTTTTATATATATTTTTATTGTTTCCCTTCGACGTGACTTTACCGAAAGAGCTAAGAATATATATTGTTCTATATATTTTATTATTTTATTGTTTCACTTCGACGTGACTTTACCGAAAGAGCTAAGAATATATATTGTTTTATATATTTTATTGTTTCACTTCGACGTGACTTTACCGAAAGAGCTAAGAATATATATTGTTTTATATATATTATTGTTTCCCTTCGATGTGACTTTACCGAAAGAGCTAAGAATATATATTGTTTTATATATATTTTATTATTTTATTGTTTCCCTTCGACGTGACTTCACCGAAAGAGCTAAGAACATGAATTACCGCAGTCACGAAAGCTTTAGATCAAGACCCCCGTATGGTTGCGCATGGGGGTGTGTTGTAGTGTTTTGCAGTGTGGTGGTACAGTGCAGAGTGTACAGTTGTGCTTTAAAAAAACAACAACACAAAAACGTCAGAACCGCTGAGAATTTGCAACAACGCCCACGGGGAAATGTGCCACGTCCGGGGGGGGGGGGGGGGGGGGGGTGCCTCTGTAGGGACCGCCCGGAGGAAGATCCCAGGTCCGTAAGCGGCGGCGACGACGGACCACCGCCGGCGACGTCTTCTCGGCAGTTGCGGCCCGGAATTCCTCTGCCGAGCAGAGGCGATGCCAAACGGGGGCGGGGGGGGGGGGGTGGGTGGTGAGGGTGAGGCCTAACCAGGACCGCGCCAAGGATTAAGATCCCGAAAAGCGAGTGGCCAAATCGCCGGTGCTGCCGGACGTTTCGGTAATTGCTCGCGGCCCTCCCGGCTGCTTGGAAGAACAGCCCCCCCCCCCCCAAACTCGGCTTTTAAGTTGCCCCTTCGACTCTGTGCCAATCGGAGCGTCCGGTGTATGCTACTCGAGCGACGGGGGGGGGGGGGGGGCACAGGTTTATCTCGGCACCTGCAGGGCCGCGGAACAACATCGTTTCAGGGGGGGGGCGGGGGGACGGACGAGCGTGACGATGCCCAATGAGAAAAAGGAGCTTCCGGAGCACCGGATCGCACGCTCTGCAGGAGCCTTGGCCACCGCTGGGGATTTGAGGCAAACGCTGCCAATTCCGAGCGGAAATTCCCGACCGACGAAATGGAGGCCCCGTTCAGAGGGGGGGGGGGGGGGACGGCCTTGTCTCTGACGTTCGGAACTTTAGTCTGACCACAAATCCTGCGGGCAACTCTCAGAACCCCAATGGAAAGCACCCAGCTGGTGCTGGTGCAAGTGGATGGGGCGACGGTTCAAGCCGGCTGTGGCCACCGTCGTTCAAACGGAATCATTCCTTGAGAGTGTTCCCCTCCCCCCCCCCCCCCCCCAAAAAAAAAAACGCTCGGTCACTTTCAGGTTAGGCCGCGGAACCGTGAGCGGCTCGGCTGGCTGCGTGCAGGGGCAGGCCTCGCAGCTAGAAAACGGTGCAGCGAGCGGTATCAAACGACGCGCAGAGATAAGGGAGAATGAAATGACGTTCTTTCTTATTTTCTACGTGACTTTAGGAATAGGTTTTTACCCCCCTCTTTTAACTGGCACAAAAAAAACTGACACCTTTTTATTCAAGGCATCATGTTTGCAATAACCACAACACAAGCGGTCGAAATGCAAACAAAAACGACAACTCTGATGAGTAATATATATGCACCGTCCTTGAATTTGATTGGTCCACACCCGAGACGGCTTTTCTTAGAGCCCTTTAGTCTCCATACGTGACTTTACCGGGAAAAAAAACCAACAACAAAGAGTAATTCCTGCAGTGACGAAAGCGCCAAATCAAGGTCGACGCGTAATGAGATTCGTTGGGTCGCTTCGCGTGGGTGGTAGACGTCCCGTAAGCCTCCACCGCCGGACACGGCCAGCAAGGTTTGGCACGTAACACGCGCCCTCCTTCCCTCTCGTGGCGCTTGCGGCTTCCACAGCGGCCAACAAGGGGGGCTCTAGACGCATGCGAGGGGCTGGTAACACCCCCCCCCCCTCCCCCACACCTTCAACTAATTACCACTAAACCACGAAAACAAAGTATTTAGTTAAGACAGGTTCTTTGTAAGCCATCTGGCTACCATGAGAGATTCGTTCATGAGGCTATCCACATATACAAGCACAGAGACAATTTCAACCGAGAAGATGGATTCTGGCTTAGCAATCATTGGAAAGATTTGATAAACCATTTCAGGTCTTAATTGATTGTTCACGCTTACAGTGGCTTTCAGACAGCATACATTATAAAAAATTTCGTCTCCCCCCTTTTCAGAACATAGATGGACTAGTCCTTCTAAATAATCTGCCAAATCGCTGCGCGTGGCGCTGACGTGTTTTATAAATAAATACACCGTTTATAAATAAATACATGTATGCAGACCGACACCTGATGACGACCGCGCTGTCCTACCAGACAGTCTCGTCCCTTCACCTGATGAAGGCCGCTTGTGTTGTGGCCGAAACGTCGTGAGAATATTATTGTGTTATTTTATTTTATCAATTTATTATTTTATTCGCATTCTACGTGACTTTACCGAAAGAACCAAAGAAGGTCGTGAGAATTTTTTTGTTTTATATATATTTTATTATTTTATTGTTTCCCTTCAACGTGACTTTACCGAAAGAGCTAAGAATATGAATTACTGCAGTCACGAAAGCTTTAAATCAAAATTTATCCAACTAAGCTTATGCAGAAAGCCACGGGTGGGGACAGGCGGGCGTCTGACGTCTCCTGGCCAAACCCCATTTTTGCGGAGCCAGGAAATTGAATCCTCACCCTCGGGGCTCCTCCAGAAGCAGCGAAAAGCCACTGCGGGTGGCCACGTGGAATGTTCGAACGCTCACTGCGGAGGAGAGGCTGCCACTCCTCTGTCGGGAGCTGGACCGGTACCGCCTGGATCTCTGTGGCATTCAGGAGGTCCGGTGGACCGGCTCTGGCTCCTGCCGCCATGAGGGGTGGACAGTCCTCTACTTGGGGCAGGAGACTGCCAAACAACAGGGAGTGGATCTTCTTTTGAACAAAATAATGAAGGGAGCGTGGCGGTGAGGTGTGGGAAGCTGTAAGCCCCAGGCTACTTTGGGCTCTCCTTCCCATCAACCAGAGGCGAGGAGTGGTGGTCGTGGTTACTTATGCCTCCACCGACGAACATCAGTGGAGGGATGCAGGCAAAGTCGATGAGTCAGATGTCTTCTATGACCTGTCACAGGTGGCCCCTCGGGATAGTCATCCTGTTGGGTGTCTTTAATGCATTAGTTGGTCATGATGCTAACACCTGGTCTGGAGTGATTGGAAGGCATGGTCCAGATCAGCTCAATAACATTCGGAGGCCGCTAGATTTTTGTGCAGCCCATGGGCTTGTAATTACCAACACGCTGTTCCGGCATCGGTGCATCCACACAACATCATGGATGCACACCGGGTCCAAGCAAGAACATCTGCTGGACTACAGTGTGACAGAACAGCGGATGCGGGCCCATGTCCTTGACACCAGGACCTACCGTGGAGCTGATCTGCCCACTGACCATCGACTTTTCATCTGTAAGATGACCCTGCCGTTCTTCCACTCCGGTGGTGGGTGTACACCCAGGGCCTCATTCATACCCATGGTGGCTTGATCTCGGCTAGCTGATGAAAGTTGCAAGCGAGAATTTCATCATCGCTTGCAGCTGGGGTTGGCATCCTCCCCACTCCTGATGTCGAGGGGAAATGGGCGAGGTTCAGGACTGTGGCTCATGCAGCTGCAATGGCTGCTTTGGGTACGCGGTCCAGACCTCCCCATATACCCTGACTGACAGAGGAGGTGGAATCTGCCTCGGTTGCCCGTGATCACAAGTCACTCTTTAATTCCTTTTTTTTAAGTAACTTGCAGTGCCACACCTATTACCATCGTGAGGAGAGAACGGTGATCCAATCTCTGACCCCCAGGAACAGGTGTGCAGATTTGCTGAGCATTTCTGAGGTCTTGGGGGAGGGGAAAATCCCCTGCTGAGGCTGCGGTGCCTCAAAAATTGGAAGAAGTAGTTACCCCCTGTGAGTGGCTAGCTGAGGTGCCATTTGCTGAGGAAGTACTGAAGGCCAGGAAAGGTACCGGATAGAGATGATCTCCCAAGCGAAATGCTGAGGGAGGGTGGCGTTTGTGCACAGACTGCCCTACATGGCATCATAACAACTGTCTGGGCCACTGGACGGGTTCCGCAGGATTGGAAGGATGCCCTGGTGGTCCCTCTCTTTAAGAAGGGGGACCGCACAAACTGTAACTACAGGGGCATCTCACTCCTCAGTGTGCCGGGAAAGATCCTGGCAATAATTATTCAACATCGCCTTGCCGGGCACTCTGAGGAGAGGCTTGCGGAGCCCCAATGTGGTTTCAGGAAAGGGTGGTCCTGCACAGATGCCATGTTTTCTGTCTGTTCGCTACAGCAGAGGTGGAGGTAATTCCAACAAGACCTAGATCTCTGCTTTATTGACCTGGTCAAGGCCTATGATACCATCAGTAGGACCTTCATGATGGTGAGTGGGCCCGGGTAAAACTACGTGGCCGGGAGTCAGAACCATTCCCTGTACACCTTGGGGTACGACAGGGATGTCCTCTGGCTCCCACATTATTTAACATCTATTTTGACCACGTAGTTCGTGAAGCCTTCGATGACTGTACTGGAGGAATTTCCATTGGTACAGATGTAGTGGGTTCCAGAACACGGAGACGGCAGAATAGAAGCAGCACTATTTATTTAAACCTTAACAAGGGTTACACTAGAAGGGGTAGCGGCCCCTCCACCCGTATAACTCAGGAACACACCCCAGGCTCTCTGGCCTAAGCTCTAGGCTCCCAGTTCCTCCTGGTAGGGCTCTAAGGGAGGCTATCAGATCCGGCCCTGGTTAGGCACAGATCTCGGCACCCCGCCGACCAGACCGGCCCTTAGAAGGACTCTGACTCTGGGGCTCTGGGGCCGCACCACTGGCTTGCTGTGCCGGCCCTGAAAAGGGCAGCGGTCACAGGAGTTCCAGGGTCTCACCTAGCTGGCCTTCTTTCTTCACTGGTTGCTTCAGCCTCGGGCCCCACACTCTGCCCCGAGCTCCCTGGCTCCCCGCACTTTATACCCACTGGAGCCTTAGCGGACGTTGTTGTAGCCACCAAGGTGTGGGTGAACCACACCTTCCCGTGCCATGTGTTTATTCCCCATAGCACCCCTACACAGACGCAATGGGAGGCTGATCGATGACCGGGTGCGGTCAAGGGATGGCTCCCTACTGGTCAACCATGTTACGTATGCCGATGATCTGGTGATTGCTGTTCACTCAGAGGAGGAGTTGGAGGCGCTGCTGCTGAACCTGGAGCTTTCCACTAAGATGTGGGGACTTACCATCAGCCTCACCAAAACTAAGCATCTGCCTGGGTATTTTGTACCAACAACTCCCAATCAGTGATGGGGCAGTTGTGAAGAGAGTGGAGAGTTTCCCATACCTGAGCAGTGTGCTTATGACCGGCTCTGGTTTGACAGCAGAGGTCTCACTCCGAATCAGTCGAGCGGCAATATCTTTTCATCGGTTGCGTAACGCTGTGTGGAAGCTACCTGCTCTTTCGCTCCACACGAAGCTTCGGGTCTTCTCGGCCACGGTCATTTCCTCCCTTCTCTACGCTTGCGAAACGTGGACCCCCCTATTGGAACATCTTCGCCGGTTAGAAACATTTAGGCTAGCTTGCCTACAATCCATCCTGGGTTTAACCAGACTGGATTGTGTGAGGCGCTTACAAATCCTTGAAAGAGCTGGACAAAGTCCCATCGATGAGCTCCTCCGGCTGGGCCATGTAGCCCGCATGCCCAGCCACCGCATGCCGAAACAGCTTTTGTTCGGCCGGATCGAGGGGGCTAAGCAGGCGCGGCACGGGTTAGAGGAGAGATGGAGTGATGTGGTACAGGAGGACGTGGAGCTGAGTGGACTTGCCGATGACTGGTACCAGCGGTGTCAAGATCGGCCTCTGTGGAGGAGGCTCGTGAAGGACGCTATTGGGCAGTTGGAGGCAGTCGCCCTCCAACAACAACGGAGGGCGGTGGAGCGACGCTCACAACAACGAGCGGAGCGCCGGGCGGCTTAAACACAGCAAATTGGCACAGTAGGGGGCAGACATCTCAGTCAACCCACGGCACCTGCTGGGTCTGCCACGTGACCTGCCAGCAGGCGTTCGACACTTCACGGGGCCTCAACGTGCACATAGCCTGGCACAGGCGTCGTGGTGATGTCACCGCCACTTGGTGGCGAATGGCAGTTTTTGAGCGAGTGGGTGAGCGAGTGGTTGAGTTGGTGAGCGAGTGGATGCGCGAGTGAATAGGTGAGCGAGTAGTTGAGCTGGTAAGCGAATGGGTGATTTGGTGAGCGAGTTGTTGAGCGAGTCGATGAGTGAATAGGTGAGCGAGTAGGTGAGCTGGTAAGCGACTGGGTGAGCGAGTGGGTGAGTTGGTCGACGAGTGGATGAATTGGTGAGCGACTGGGTGAGTTGGTGAGCGAGTGGATGAGTTGGTGAGCGAGCGGGTGAGTTGGTGAGCGGGTGAGTTGGTGAGCGAGTGGGTGAGCGAGTAGGTGAGCTGGTAAGTGACTGGGTGAGTTGGTCAGCGAGTTGGTGAGCGAGCGGGTGATTTGGTGAGCGAGCGGATGAGTTGGTGAGCGAGTGAGTTGGTGAGCGACTGGGTGAGTTGGTGAGCGAGTGAGTTGGTGAGCAAGTGGGTGAGCGAGCGGGTGAGTTGGTGAGCGACTGGGTGAGTTGGTGAGCGAATGGGTGAGCGAGCGGGTGAGTGGGTGAGCAAGTGGGTGAGCGAGCGGGTGAGTTGGTGAGCGACTGGGTGAGTGGGTGAGCGAGCGGGTGAGCGAGTGGGCGAGCGAGCGGGTGAGCGAGCGGGCGAGTGAGCGGGTGAGCGAGTGGGTGAGCGACTGGGTGAGCGACTGGGTGAGCGACTGGGTGAGCGAGCTGGTGAGCGAGCGGGCGAGCGAGCGAGCGGGTGAGCGAGCTGGTGAGCGAGTGGGTGAGTTGGTGAGCGACAGGGTGATTTGGTGAGCGACTGGATGAGTTGGTGAGCGAGTGGGTGAGCGAGCGGGTGAGCGGGCGGGTGAGCGGGTGGGCGGGCAAGCGGGTGAGCGAGCGGGTGAGCGGGCGGGTGAGCGAGCGGGTGAGCGGGCGGGTGAGTTGGTGAGCGACTGGGTGAGTTGGTGAGCGAGTGGGTGAGCGAGCGGGTGAGCGGGCGGGTGAGTTGGTGAGCGACTGGGTGAGTTGGTGAGCGAGCGGGTGAGCGAGCGGGTGAGCGAGCGGGTGAGCGAGCGGGTGAGCGAGCGGGTGAGCGGGCGAGCGGGTGAGCGAGTGGGTGAGCGAGCGGGTGAGCGAGCAGGTGAGCGGGCGGGTGAGTTGGTGAGCGACTGGGTGAGTTGGTGAGCGAGCGGGTGAGCGAGCGGGTGAGCGAGCGAGCAAGCGGGTGAGCGAGCGGGTGAGCGGGCGAGCGAGCCTGCACCTGCCGCTTTCCCTACACGTCGGCGCTCGATCTCCCGGGTTGGATTTCCACCACTTGTAACACATGCAAACCGTTTATCAATAATTTGATCACTCATCACACGTGAGCAATCAATAAAAATATATATATACCCTCGTCACGGCCGTGTGGCTAAACGCGCAGAGAAATCTTCATTTCTGCTGGACCATCAGAATCTTGCCGTCCATAAATGACGTCACGCGATTTTGGAATATTTTTACCCCCCCCCCTTGGTCACATGACGTCACAAAAAGTCAGACCCCCCCTCTCAAATATGACGTCACAAAGCTCTGCCCCACCCCCCCCCCCCCACAAAAAAATATAACACATGCTTAAAATCGCTTTAAACTATCGTCATTGTACTCATTTAGAACAAAAACACCAAATAGCACCAAATACACCTGATGAAGGTCTCTTGTGTTGCGGTCGAAACGTCGTGGTTGATTTATTTTAATATAATTTCGCTGCATACGTATGTGACTTTACCGACAAAAAAAAATCAACAGTGAGTAATTTATGCAGTCAGTAAAAGCTTTATTTCTTTACCACAGTCAATGTGGTTGCGTGTTTAACGTGGCGCTTACAACTCTGACGTCGTAGGAGAAAACATTTATATATTTTAAAAAAAAACCGTCTAATTAATTAAGTGGAAACGTGCCGTCTTAATTTTTTTATTTAAAGTTGCGCGTTTTTTTACGTGACGTCACATTTCTCAAACTGGAGGAATCCGATGAGCTATGAAGCTCTTTTGCTTAAATGCACGGCAGGGGGCGCTTTCCGAGAACGTTAGAGCAACAAAAACGCAGTTAGAAATCTTTCAGGAGTCTGCAGCGATCTTCCAGGAGTCTGTAGCGATCTTCCAGGAATCTCTAGCGATCTTCCAGGAGTCTGTAGAGATCTTCCAGGAGTCTGTAGAGATCTTCCAGGAGTCTGTAGCGATCTTCCAGGAGTCTGTAGAGATCTTCCAGGAATCTGCAGAGATCTTCCAGGAGTCTGTAGCGATCTTCCAGGAGTCTGTAGCGAGCTTCCAGGAATCTGCAGAGATCTTCCAGGAATCTCTAGCGATCTTCCAGGAGTCTGTAGAGATCTTCCAGGAATCTGCAGAGATCTTCCAGGAATCTCTAGCGATCTTCCAGGAATCTCTAGCGATCTTCCAGGAGTCTGTAGAGATCTTCCAGGAATCTGCAGAGATCTTCCAGGAATCTGTAGCGATCTTCCAGTAATCTGTAGAGATCTTCCAGAAATCTCTAGCGATCTTCCAGGAGTCTGTAGAGATCTTCCAGGAATCTGTAGCGATCTTCCAGGAATCTGCAGCGATCTTCCAGGAATCTCTAGCGATCTTCCAGGAATCTCTAGCGATCTTGCAGGAATCTGCAGCGATCTTCCAGGAATCTCTAGCGATCTTCCAGGAATCTCTAGCGATCTTGCAGGAATCTGCAGCGATCTTGCAGGAATCTGCAGCGATCTTCCAGGAATCTGCAGCGATCTTCCAGGAATCTGCAGCGATCTTCCAGGAATCTGCAGATCCCTATCGGAGATCGGTGGACGCCCCGTGGCGCGTGCCGGCTCGGCCAATCACCACTCGAGCTCCACGTAGCGCCTCATGATTGGCGGCAGCTGCGCGTGGAGGAGGCGCCCGCCCGTCACGTGACGGCGGAGGGCGATGCGCGCGCTGCGCGCGAGGGAGCGCGGCTCCTCTACGGGGGCGGGGGCAAGGGAGGGGGCGGGGGCAAAGGGAGTGGGCGGGGGCAAAGGAAGTGGGCGGGGGCAAAGGGAGTGGGCGGGGGCAAAGGGGGCGGGGCAAAGGGGCGGGGCAAAGGGGGCGGGGCAAAGGGAGGGGTAAACAGGCGCGGGACTTTGTGTGAATCCGCGTCCGCTCACTGGAACTTGTTTCGCGTAGCCACCAGCCGAATGACGCCAAACTATGAGGAGTTTCCTGCTTTTTATAACACGATTTTATTTAACTCACTCTCTCTGTCGTTGTTGTTGTTGTTGTAGTATCCTCAAGTCTTGTAACTCAATTGTAACCCACTTCCCAATGCGCTATCGGCTGTAAACTTGCTATACCGATGCCATACTGATGACAATACTATCATAAAAATTAAAAGCTATACGTTTTAAAATATTTTTGTTTATATATATGTTACGTTTCGAGCTTATGTCATACCGATGGCCGTACCATATTCTATCGTTAAAAATAAAATTAAAAAAATTTTAAACAATATTTCTGTTCAATGTTACGTTTTGGCTAGGGTCGAATTGTCCAACGCTCAAACTGACGTTGGCTGTGATTGGCCACGGTGTCCCTGACGTCACAGGCAAGCTGCGGTGCGTTGCCATGACTACGCGTTCGGTACATTTCATTAAAGCGTGGGGTTTTTTAAATAAAATAAATAAAGTTATTTTAAATATTTCTTCTAGATTTGAAGTTTTCGTGACGGCAAGGATCCATACCACCACCTTTGGTTATTTCGGTAAAGTCACGTGGGATGTAGTAGTGTAGTAGTGTAGTGTATAGTGTATAGTAGTGTAGTGTATAGTAGTGTAGTGTATAGTAGTGTAGTGTATAGTAGTGTATAGTGTAGTGTATAGTAGTGTATAGTGTAGTGTATAGTAGTGTAGTGTATAGTAGTGTAGTGTATAGTAGTGTATAGTGTAGTGTATAGTAGTGTAGTGTATAGTAGTGTAGTGTATAGTAGTGTAGTGTATAGTGTATAGTAGTGTAGTGTATAGTAGTGTAGTGTATAGTGTATAGTAGTGTAGTGTATAGTGTAGTGTATAGTGTATAGTAGTGTAGTGTATAGTAGTGTAGTGTATAGTAGTGTAGTGTATAGTGTATAGTAGTGTAGTGTATAGTAGTGTAGTGTATAGTAGTGTAGTGTATAGTAGTGTAGTGTATAGTAGTGTAGTGTATAGTAGTGTAGTGTATAGTAGTGTAGTGTATAGTGTAGTGTATAGTGTATAGTAGTGTGTAGTGTATAGTAGTGTAGTGTATAGTAGTGTATAGTGTAGTGTATAGTAGTGTAGTGTATAGTGTAGTGTATAGTAGTGTAGTGTATAGTGTAGTGTATAGTAGTGTAGTGTATAGTGTAGTGTATAGTGTAGTGTATAGTGTAGTGTATAGTGTATAGTAGTGTAGTGTATAGTAGTGTGTAGTGTATAGTAGTGTAGTGTATAGTAGTGTGTAGTGTATAGTAGTGTAGTGTATAGTAGTGTATAGTAGTGTGGTGTATAGTAGTGTATAGTGTAGTGTATAGTAGTGTAGTGTATAGTAGTGTAGTGTATAGTGTAGTGTATAGTGTAGTGTATAGTGTAGTGTATAGTGTAGTGTATAGTGTATAGTAGTGTAGTGTATAGTAGTGTGTAGTGTATAGTAGTGTAGTGTATAGTAGTGTATAGTAGTGTGGTGTATAGTAGTGTATAGTGTAGTGTATAGTAGTGTAGTGTATAGTAGTGTGTAGTGTTTAGTAGTGTAGTGTATAGTAGTGTAGTGTATAGTAGTGTGGTGTATAGTAGTGTATAGTGTAGTGTATAGTAGTGTAGTGTATAGTAGTGTAGTGTATAGAAGTGTAGTGCATAGTAGTGTAGTGTATAGTAGTGTAGTGTATAGTGTAGTGTATAGTAGTGTAGTGTATAGTAGTGTAGTGTATAGTGTAGTGTTTAGTGTAGTGTATAGTGTGGTGTATAGTTGTATAGTAGTGTAGTGTATAGTGTAGTGTATAGTGTAGTGTATAGTGTAGTGTATAGTGTAGTGTATAGTGTAGTGTAGTGTATAGTGTAGTGTATAGTAGTGTATAGTGTAATGTATAGTAGTGTAGTGTATAGTGTAGTGTATAGTGTAGTGTAGCGTATAGTGTAGTGTATAGTAGTGTAGTGTATAGTAGTGTAGTGTATAGTCTAGTGTATAGTGTAGTGTATAGTTGTATAGTAGTGTATAGTGTTGTGTATAGTAGTGTATAGTGTAGTGTATAGTAGTGTAGTGTATAGAACTCTAGTGTATAGTAGTGTATAGTAGTGTAGTGTATAGTGTAGTGTATAGTGTAGTGTATAGTGTAGTGTATAGTAGTGTAGTGTATAGTGTAGTGTATAGTAGTGTAGTGTATAGAAGTGTAGTGCATAGTAGTGTAGTGTATAGAAGTGTAGTGTATAGTGTAGTGTATAGTAGTGTAGTGTATAGTAGTGTAGTGTATAGTAGTGTAGTATATAGTGTAGTGTTTAGTGTAGTGTATAGTGTGGTGTATAGTTGTATAGTAGTGTAGTGTATAGTAGTATAGTGTAGTGTATAGTAGTGTAGTGTATAGTGTAGTGTATAGTAGTGTAGTGTATAGTGTAGTGTATAGTGTAGTGTATAGTGTAGTGTATAGTAGTGTATAGTGTAGTGTAGTGTATAGTGTAGTGTATAGTAGTGTAGTGTATAGTAGTGTAGTGTATAGTGTAGTGTATGGTAGTGTAGTGTATAGTTGTGTAGTGTATAGTAGTGTAGTGTATAGTGTAATGTATAGTAGTGTAGTGTATAGTTGTGTATCGTAGTGTGTAGTGTAGTGTATAGTAGTGTAGT
Organism: Petromyzon marinus; assembly: GCF_010993605.1. Lineage (NCBI taxonomy): Eukaryota > Metazoa > Chordata > Hyperoartia > Petromyzontiformes > Petromyzontidae > Petromyzon > Petromyzon marinus. The sequence continues at coordinate 102,478 of NW_022638179.1, read as the reverse complement.
GTATAGTCTAGTGTATAGTATATAGCAGTGTAGTGTATAGTAGTGTGTAGTGTAGTGTATAGTAGTGTATAGTGTAGTGTATAGGGTAGTGTATAGTAGTGTAGTGTATAGTGTACTGTATAGTGTATAGTGTAGTGTATAGTAGTGTATAGTGTAATGTATAGTAGTGTAGTGTATAGTGTAGTGTATAGTGTAGTGTAGCGTATAGTGTAGTGTATATTAGTGTAGTGTATAGTGTAGTGTATAGTTGTATAGTAGTGTATAGTGTTGTGTATAGTAGTGTATAGTGTAGTGTATAGTAGTGTAGTGTATAGAACTCTAGTGTATAGTAGTGTATAGTAGTGTATAGTAGTGTAGTGTATAGTAGTGTAGTGTATAGAAGTGTAGTGCATAGTAGTGTAGTGTATAGTAGTGTAGTGTATAGTGTAGTGTATAGTAGTGTAGTGTATAGTGTAGTGTATAGTAGTGTAGTGTATAGTAGTGTAGTGTATAGTGTAGTGTTTAGTGTAGTGTATAGTGTGGTGTATAGTTGTATAGTAGTGTAGTGTATAGTAGTATAGTGTAGTGTATAGTAGTGTAGTGTATAGTGTAGTGTATAGTAGTGTAGTGTATAGTGTAGTGTATAGTGTAGTGTATAGTAGTGTATAGTGTAGTGTAGTGTATAGTGTAGTGTATAGTAGTGTATAGTGTAATGTATAGTAGTGTAGTGTATAGTGTAGTGTATAGTGTAGTGTAGCGTATAGTGTAGTGTATAGTAGTGTAGTGTATAGTGTAGTGTATAGTAGTGTAGTGTATAGTAGTGTAGTGTATAGTGTAGTGTATAGTGTAGTGTATAGTGTAGTGTATAGTTGTATAGTAGTGTATAGTGTTGTGTATAGTAGTGTATAGTGTAGTGTATAGTAGTGTAGTGTATAGAACTCTAGTGTATAGTAGTGTATAGCAGTGTATAGTAGTGTAGTGTATAGTGTAGTGTATAGTGTAGTGTATAGTAGTGTAGTGTATAGTGTAGTGTATAGTAGTGTAGTGTATAGAAGTGTAGTGCATAGTAGTGTAGTGTATAGTAGTGTAGTGTATAGTGTAGTGTATAGTAGTGTAGTGTATAGTAGTGTCGTGTATAGTAGTGTAGTGTATAGTGTAGTGTATAGTAGTGTCGTGTATAGTAGTGTAGTGTTTAGTGTAGTGTATAGTGTGGTGTATAGTTGTATAGTAGTGTAGTGTATAGTAGTATAGTGTAGTGTATAGTAGTGTAGTGTATAGTGTAGTGTATAGTAGTGTAGTGTATAGTGTAGTGTATAGTAGTGTATAGTGTAGTGTATAGTGTAGTGTAGTGTATAGTAGTGTAGTGTATAGTGTAGTGTATGGTAGTGTAGTGTATAGTAGTGTAGTGTATAGTAGTGTAGTGTATAGTGTAATGTATAGTAGTGTAGTGTATAGTTGTGTATCGTAGTGTGTAGTGTAGTGTATAGTAGTGTAGTGTATAGTGTAGTGTATAGTATATAGCAGTGTAGTGTATAGTAGTGTGTAGTGTAGTGTATAGTAGTGTATAGTGTAGTGTATAGGGTAGTGTATAGTAGTGTAGTGTATAGTGTACTGTATAGTGCATAGTGTAGTGTATAGTCGTCTAGTGTATAGTAGTGTAGTGTATAGTAGTATATAGTAGTGTATAATGTATAGTAGTGTATAGTAGTATATAATGTATAGTAGTGTATAGTAGTATATAGTAGTGTATAATGTATAGTCGTGTATAGTAGTATATAGTAGTGTATAATGTATAGTAGTGTATAGTAGTATATAGTAGTGTATAATGTATAGTAGTGTATAGTAGTATATAGTAGTGTATAATGTATATTATATAGTAGTGTATAATGTATAGTAGTGTGTAGTAGTATATAGTAGTATATAGTAGTGTATAATGTATAGTAGTGTATAGTGTGTGGTATATAGCGGTGTAGTGTATAGTAGTGTGTAATGCATAGTAATATATAGTAGTGTATAATGTAATGTAGTGTATAGTAGTATATAGTAGTGTATAATGTATAGTAGTGTATGATGTAGTGTAGTGTATAGTAGTGTATAATGTTTAGTAGTGTATAGTAGTATATAGTAGTGTATAATGTATAGTAGTGTATAGTAGTATATAGTAGTGTATAATGTATATTATATAGTAGTGTATAATGTATAGTAGTGTAGTATATAGCAGTGTAGTGTAAAGTAGTGTATAATGTATAGTAGTGTATAATATAGTGTAGTGTATAGTAGTATATAGTAGTGTTTAATGTAGTGTATAGTAGTATATAGTAGTGTATAATGTATAGTAGTGTAGTGTACTATATAGTAGTGTATAATGTGGTGTAGTATATAGTAGTGTATAATGTTTAGTAGTGTATAATAGTATATAGTAGTGTATGATGTATAGTAGTGTATAATGTATAGTAGTATATAGTAGTGTATAATGTATAGTAGTATATAGTAGTGTATAATGTATAGTAGTATATAGTAGTGTATAATGTATAGTAGTATATAGTAGTGTATGATGTATAGTAGTATATAGTAGTGTATAATGTATAGTAGTATATAGTAGTGTATAATGTATAGTAGTATATAGCAGTGTATAATGTATAGTAGTGTATAGTAGTGTATAATGTATAGGAGTATATAGTAGTGTATAGTAGTATATAGTAGTGGATAATGTATAGTAGTATATAGTAGTGTATAATGTATAGTAGTATATAGTAGTGTATAATGTATACTAGTATATAGTAGTGTATAATGTATACTAGTATATAATGTATAGTAGTATATAGCAGTGTATAATGTATAGTAGTGTATAGTAGTGTATAATGTATAGTAGTGTATAGTAGTTTATAGTAGTGTATAATGTATAGTAGTATACAGTAGTGTATAATGTATAGTAGTATATAGTAGTATAATGTATACTAGTATATAGTAGTGTAATAATGTATAGTAGTGTATAATGTATAGTAGTGTATAATGTATAGTAGTATATAGTAGTGTATAATGTATAGTAGTATAATGTTTACTAGTATATAGTAGTGTAATAATGTATAGTAGTGTATAATGTATAGTAGTGTATAATGTATAGTAGTGTATAGTGTATATAGTAGTGTATAATGTATAGTCGTGTATAGTAGTGTTAAATGTATAGTAGTGTATAGTGTATATACTAGTGTATAATGTAAAGTAGTATAAATTAGTGTAATAATGTATAGTAGTATATAGTAGTGTATAATGTATAGTGGTGTATAGTAGTGTATAATGTATAGTAGTATATAGTAGTGTATAATGTATAGTGGTGTATAGTAGTATATAGTAGTGTATAATGTAAAGTAGTATAATTTAGTGCAATAATGTATATTATTGTATTCTACTCGTTCACACCGTTGGAGCCCTGACCTGGCCACCGAAAGTCAAGATACATTTGCACCGCCTCGTGCCCAATCCACGACATCCACCCTGGACTCACATCCCGCAAACCCAGACAGTCCCCAGCACGGAGCTCCTCCTCTCAGCCCACCCCCCCCGCCCCCCCCCCCCCCCCCATTCGCTTTCTCACCTCGAGCCCTCAGGATGAGCTCCGCCGTGAGGCCCCGTGGCCTCCCAGTCTCGTCCAGGAGGCTGGCCAGACGGACGAGGTATGGGTTCGCGCCCGCGTCCAGCAGCAGCTGCGCTACCGCCAGGGCAGCCTCTGCCCGCTCCGCCCCATCGCCATCGCCGCCGCCGCTGCTGCCCCCGGGGCTGCCCCCGGGGCTGCCCCCGGGGCTGTCCCCGGGGCTGCGGCAGTAGCGGCGAACCAGCGTCTCGAGGCAGGAGCAGCAGTAGCTGCCCGGGTCACGTGACCCGCTGGCCGCCGCCGCCGCTGCTGCTATTGTTGCTGGGTCGTATGGGTTAGGTGGTGGTGGAGGTGGAGGTGGTGGAGGTGGTGGTGGAGGTGGTGGAGGTGGAACACCTGGGTCGTTTGGGACAGGTGATGGTGGAGGTGTAAGGGATAGATGAGATGGAGGAGGTGGAGATGGATGAGATGGAGGAGATGGATGAGATGATGGAAGAAGAGGTGGTGGATGAGATGATGGAGGAAGAGGTGGAGGTGGTGGATGAGATGATGGAGGAGGTGGAGGAGGAGGTGGTTGAGATGATGGAGGAGGTGGTGGATGAGATGATGGAGGAGGTGGAGGAGGAGGTGGATGAAATGATGGAGGAGGTGGTGGTTGAGATGATGGAGGAGATGGAGGAGGAGGTGGTTGAGATGATGGAGGAGGTGGTGGTTGAGATGATGGAGGAGGTGGAGGATGATGTGGTTGAGATGATGGAGGAGGTGGAGGAGGAGGTGGACGAGATGATGGAGGAGGTGGTTGAGATGATGGAGGAGGTGGAGGAGGTGGTTGAGATGACGGAGGAGGTGGAGGAGGAGGTGGTTGAGATGATGGAGGAGGATGATGTGGTTGAGATGATGGAGGAAGAGGTGGAGGTGGTGGATGAGATGATGGAGGTGGAGGTTGAGATGATGGAGGAGGTGGAGGAGGAGTTGGTTGAGATGATGGAGAAGGAGGTTGAGATGATGGAGGAGGTGGAGGAGGTTGAGATGATGGAGGAGGTGGAGGAGGTTGAGATGATGGAGGAGGTGGAGGAGGTGGAGGAGGAGGTGGTTGAGATGATGGAGGAGGTGGAGGAGGTTGAGATGATGGAGGAGGTGGAGGAGGTTGAGATGATGGAGGAGGTGGAGGAGGTGGAGGAGGTGGAGGTGGTTGAGATGATGGAGGAGGGGGAGGAGGTTGAGATGATGGAGGAGGTGGAGGAGGTGCTTGATGAGGTGGTGACCCACGATCGACATGTGGCGTGACCCTCGCCCAGGTGCCGTTGTAGTCTGGGTCAGCGCCCCCCTGCAGCAGAAGGCGAACCAACTCCACGTGGGCCTGCATCACGGCCAGGTAGAGGGGGCCTGGGGGGGGGGTGGTGGTAGTGGTGATGGGGGTGGTGGTGGTATCACTGAGCCCAGAACACATTGCATACCCATCATCATCACCAACGTCTACTACGACCAGCATCTCCACCACCCCATCACCACCGCCTTCACCAACATCACCATCTCTACCACTACCATCTCCACCACCACCACCGTCACCACCATCATCTCCATCACCACCACCACCATCTCCACCATCTCCACCACCACCATCACCACCATCATCTCCATCACTACCACCATCATCTCCACCACCACCACCATCTCCACCATCTCCACCATCACCACCATCATCTCCATCACCACCATCATCTCCACCAACACCACCATCTCCACCATCTCCACCATCACCACTATCTCCACCATCACCATCTCCACCACCACCATCTCTATCACCACCATCTCCATCATCTCCACCACCACCATCTCCATCACCACCCCCACCATCTCCACCACCACCATCTCCACCACCACCATCTCTACCACCACCATCTCCATCATCACCACCACCACCATCTCCATCACCACCACCATCATCTCCATCACCACCACCATCATCTCCACCACCACCATCTCCACCACCACCACCATCTCTACCACCACCATCTCCACCACCACCACCATCACCACCACCATCTCCACCACCACAATCTCTACCACCACCATCTCCATCATCTCCACCACCACCATCTCCATCACCACCACTACCATCTCCACCATCACCATCTCCATCATCACCACCACCACCACCACCACCACCATCTCCATCACCACCACCACCACCATCTCCACCACCACCACCACCATCTCCATCATCACCAACACCACCATCTCCACCACCTTCCACTAGCTTCATCAACCATACGAACGAAGAGTCAAGAGTCCCACACACTCCCATATAGAGTACCATAGAGGCAGAATCACCTATAAATTCCCACAGAGTCCCATACAAAGTCCGAGTCCCATATAGAGTCCCATATCGAGTCAGAGTCCCATATAGAGTCCCATACAGTCCCATATAGAGTCAGAGTCCCATTCGCCACTAAGTGGCGGTGACGTCACCACGACGCTTGTGCCAGGCAATGTGCACCTTGAGGCCACGTGAAGTGTCGAACGCCCGCTGGCAGGAGGTCACGGGGCAGACCCAGCAGGTGCTACGGGTCGACTGACTGAGATGACTGAGATGACTGGCTGATGCACCACCTGTGCCCCCTACTGTGCCAACCTGCAGTGCTTTAGCTACCCGGCGCTCCGCTCGTTGTTGTGAGCGTCGCTCCTCCGCCCTCCATTGTAGTTGGAGTGCGACTGCCTCCAACTGCCCAGTAGCGTCCTTCACGAGCCTCCTCCACAGAGGCCGATCTTGACACCGCTGGTACCAGTCATCGGCAAGTCCACTCAGCTCCACGTCCTCCTGTACCACATCACTCCATCTCTTCTCTAGCCCGTGCCGTGCCCGTTTCGCCCCTTCTATCCGGCCGAACAAAAGCTGTTCCGGCATGCGGTGGCTGGGCATGCGGGCTACATGACCCAACCAACGCAGCCTTGCCTGCCGGAGGAGCTCACCAATGGAACTTGTTAGCTCCTCACAGCGTTACGTAACCGATGAAAAGATAATGTCGCTCCACTGATTCTGAGTGAGACCTCTGCTGTCAAACCGAAGCCAGTCATGAGCACACTGCCCAGGTATGGGAAACTCTCCACTCTCTCCACAACTGCCGCATCACCGATTGGGAGTTGTGGGGGTGGAGTGTCCGATGGTACAAAATACCCAAGCAGGTGCTTAGTTTTGGTGGGGCTGATGGTAAGGCCCCATCTCTTAATGGCACACTCCAGTCTCAGCAGCAGCGTCTCCAATTCCTCCTCTGAATGAGCAGCTATTACCAAATCATCCGCATACATAACGTGGTTGAGCAATAGGGAGCCATCCCTTGACCGCACCCGGGTATCGATCAGCCTCCCATTGTATCTGTACCAGATGGAAATTCCTCTGGTACAGTCATCAAAGGCTTAATGAACTACGTGGTCAAAAAAGATGTTAAATAATGTGGGAGCCAGAGGACATCCCTGTCGCACCCCAAGGTGTACAGGGAATGGCTCGGACTCCCGGCCACGTAGTTTTACCCGGGCCCGCTCACCATCATGAAGGTCCTTAACGATCGTGAGCAGAGGGTCAGGGACTCCGAAAGCACGAAGAACGACCCAGAGCCCAGGCCTACTGATGGTATCATAGGCCTTGACCAGGTCAATAAAGCAGAGATGTAGGTCTTGTTGGAATTCCCTACACCTCTGCTGTAGCAGACGGACTGAAAATATGGCATCTGTGCAGGACCGCCCTTTCCTGAAACCGCATTTGGGGCTCCGCAAGGCTCTCCTCAGCGTGCCTGGCAAGGCGATGTTGAATAATCCTTACCAGGACCTTTCCCGGAACACTGAGGAGTGAGATGCCCCTGTAGTTGGTACAGTCTGTGCGGTCCCCCTTCTTAAAGAGGGGGACCACCAGGGCATCCTTCCAATCCTGCGGAACCCGTCCAGTGGTCCAGACTGTTGTTATGATGTCATGTAGGGCAGTCTGTGCACAAACGCCGCCCTCCCTCAGCATTTCGCTTGGGAGATCATCTCTGCCCGGTGCCTTTCCCGGTCTCTGGATCGCCTCGAGTACTTCCTCAACGGATGGCACCTCAGCCAGCCACTCACGGCGGGTGACTCCTTCATCCAATATTTGACGCACCGCAGCCTGAGCAGGGTCATCTCCACCCTTTGGTTCTTTCCGTAAAGTCATCACGTCGGTAGGAAAAGAAAATCAATTAGGTCACGTGACGTTTCGATCGCAGCACAAGCGACCGTCATCAGGTGTAACAGACACAGCAGGAGAACTGCTGACATAGGAGAAAGAGCTGCTGCTGCTGCTGCCAACAGGTGTTTACAGTAAAACTTTGTGGATTGCGAGTAACTTGGCCTGCGAGTGTTTTGCAAGACGAGCAAAAAAAAATGTTCGAGTAAATATTAACTTGACAAACGAGCGAGGGGTCCTTGGCAATACGAGCAGTTGACGTGTACACGCTTTGTACTGCCGAGCATCACGTGATCACGCAGCTGATGTAACGAGCGCTTTGATATACGAGTGCGCTTTGGTTTACAGACACCTTTCCGGAACGGATTATTGCTCGCAAATCCCAGGATTTTTTTTTTTTACCGTACATCAGATTTTTGGGTGGGCTCAACCCAAGGGTAAGCGGGCGGAGCCAGTGAAGGAATTTGTACGTCAATGTGAATGTGAGAGATTAGCGTGTCCTAGATTTGAAGCGTGTCTTACGTGGGAAGGGTCCCCCCAGCCACAGGATGTGGCTGGGGGAATCCTCCTGTGGCTGGGCTGCCTCACGGATACTTAGCCTGGTGATGTACCCGGAGAGTGGGAAATAACAGCTGAAACAGGCAGGTGGGATGGAAGCATCACAGCCGGTGAAGACTTTTACTTGGTTCATAACGTCCTTCCAATGATTGCTCAGTTTGTATCCATCTCCCCACGGTTGACGTTATGTCTATGTTTATACATCTCCGGATGGCATCGTGAACAAACCTTTGATAGTTGCCCGAAGGTTTGCAGAGCATTCTAGATTTGAAGCTTTCGCCACTGCAAGGATTCATAAGGTCACGTGGGTAAGAACTAAATCAAATAAATGACATTTTAAGCGTTTGTGCTTTCGTTACGTTGTCCCCACCTGAAGAAGGGCGCTTGTGTTGCGCCCGAAACGTCGTGATTTAATTTAGTTTTAATGTATGTTATTTATTTATTTACCTACGTGACTTTACCGGAAAAAAAACACAAAGAGTTTGGCTTTATTTTGGTGATTTCTAAAACGTTTTTTGGTTTGGCCATGTTTTTGTTTATTGTAGTTAGACTGATGGAGTTAATCTTAGTTATCTTGTGGTTGTTGTTGTTATTCTTAGCTCTTTCGGTAAAGTCACGTTGAAGGGAAACAATAAAATAATAAAATATATATAAAACGCTAGTGAGAATTTTTATTGTTTTATATATATTTTATTATTTTATTGTTTCCCTTCAACGTGACTTTACCGAAAGAGCTAAGAATATGAATTACTGCAGTCACGAAAGCTTTAAATCAAAATTTAGTTGTTGTTGTTGTTGTTGTTTGACTTGCATCCCACTGGGATTTTTTGCACCACACAGCCTTGGTGTACACGGTGCTATTTCAGGAATATTTTGATGTTTTTCTTTTTCCCCTGGATTTTCTGTTTGCACAGTCACACACTCACACACACACACAAAGTAGTCACTTTAAGATGTTGTTCTTGTTCGTGTTTTAGTTTTGTTTGTTTGTTGCGTTTTGCACCCGATTCAAGAGCCGAATGGCTCACAGGGCTACACCAACAATAAATGCAACTACGGAACTCTGAAACTATGAACTGTTATACGTACAAATTCCTTCTTTAACTCCACACACTTACCCTTGGGTGAGGCAGCTCAGGCACAGGATGATTCCCACCATCTCCGGTGGCTGGGAACTATCTCACGTTGACGCGCCGATCTCTCACATTGACGTACACATTCCTTCTCTAGCTCGGCACCACTTACCCCCCTTGGGTTAAGCCCACCAAAAATCCGACGTAAACTCTTGTTGGCAGCAGCAGCAGCAGTAGCAGCTCTTTCTCCTATGTCAGCAGTTCTCCTGCTGTGTCTGTTCCACCTGATGGCGGTCGCTTGTGTTGCGATCGAAACGTCGTCGTGATTTCTTTTACGTTCTACCAACGTGATGACTTTACCGAAAGAAGCAAAGACTGGGGATCCCTGCAGTCACGAAAACTTCAAGGCTAGATTAGGGTCACACCCACTTTGTCCCCACGATGTTTTCCACGTCGAGGGATTTCCCCTCCCCCAGGACTTCACAGAAATGCTCAGCGAATCTGCAAGCCTGTTCCTGGGGGTCGGAGATTGGATCACCGTTTTTTTTTCCCCTAATGATGGTAATAGGAGTGGCGCTGCAGGTTACTTTTTTGATGGAGTTAAATAGGGATTTGTGATCACGGGCCAATGAAGCAGACTCCATCTCCTCAGCAACCCGCGACCACCACCCATCCTTGCAGCGCCTCACGGCTCTCTGAACCTACGAGCGAAGGCTGCGGTAAGCCTCCTCATTCTCCGACGTGGGATGCTGTAGACGATTAGAGTGGGCCTGTCGCTTTTTCTCAACCATCCTGAACACCTCCTCTGTCAGCCAGGATCTCTAGGGAGTTCTGGACCGCGTACCCAAAACAGCCATTGCAGCTGCATGAGTGACAGTCCTAAACCTCGCCCATTTACCCTCGACATCAGGAGGAGTCGGGGGCGATGCCAATCCCAGCCGCAAGCGATGATGAAATTCTCGCTTGCAACTTTCATCAGATAACTGAGACCAGGCCACTTTAGGTTGAAATGGGGTCCTGGGTGTACACCCACCACCGGAGTGGAAGAATGGCAGGCGCATCTTACAGATGACAAGTCGATGGTCAGAGGTCAGATCAGCTCCACGGTAGGTCCTGGTGTCAAGGACATGGGCCCGCATCTGCTGTTCTGTCACTATGTAGTCCAGCAGATGTTCTTGCTTGGACCCGGCATGCATCCATGATGTTGTGTGGATGCGCCAATGCCAGAACAGCGTGTTGGTAATTACAAGCCCATGGGCTGCACAACAATCTAGCAGCCTCCTACCGTTGTTATTGAGCTGATCTGGCCCATGCCTTCCAATCACTCCAGACCAGGTGCCAGTATCATGACCAACTCAGGCATTGAAGTCACCCAACAAGATAACTCTATCCCGAGGGGCCACTTTAGCCAGCACCTGTGACATGAGGTCATAGAAGGCATCTGACTCACTCGCCTTGCCTGCATCCCTCCATGGATGTTCGTCTTCGGTGGGGGCATAAGTAACCACGACCACCACTCCTCACCTTCGGTTGATGGGACGGCGAGCCCAAAGTTGCCTGGGGCTTACAGCTTCCCACACTTCACTGCCACACTCCCACGCCCCCTTCATTCTTTCGTTTTGAAGAAGAGCCGCTCCCTGTTGTTAGGTAGTCTCCTGCCCCGGGTAGAGGACTGTCCACCCCTCATGGCGGCAGGAGCCAGAGCCAGTCCACCGGACCTCCTGAATGCCACAGAGATCCAAGCGGTACTGGTCCAGCTCCCGAGAGAGGAGCGGCAGCCTCTCCTCCGCGGTGAGCGTTCGAACATTCCACGTGGCCACCCGTAGTGGCTTTTCGTTGTTTCTGGAGGAGTCCCGATGGTAACAAATCAATCTCCTGGCTCCGCCAAAATGGGGTTTGGCCAGGAGACGTAATAGACACCTGTCCCCCCCCCGGAGGGTGGAGGAGCGACGCTCACAACAACGAGCGGAGTGCCGGGCGGCTAAGGCACAGCAGGTTGGCACAGTAGGGGGCACAGGTGGTGCAACAGCCAGTAGTCATCTCAGTCAGTCGACCCGTGGCACCTGCTGGTTTCTGCCCCGTGACCTCCTGCCCAGCGGGCGTTCGACGCCTTCACGTGGCCTCCGGCACAAGCTTCAAGCTCATTAATTAGATTTATTAATTCTACGCGGTTTAGCGGTAGCTGATTCAAGGTGGAGGGCCGCCGTGGTGGTCACAGACGCCATGACGGGAACGGCCACTCGGAATTGTCCCTCCACCCCACCCCACTCGCCCCACCGCCCGCGACGACGTTGCCCGACCTGGACTACCGCCCGCCCACCCACCAGACAGCTGCCCACCCGGGCCACCGACCCTGCCCCGAGCGTCCGCGCTGCCCCCGGCCGCCAGCAGCTCCCGCGCGAGATCGTCGCGGCCGTCGCGCGCGGCTTGCGCCAGCGGCGAGCAGGCGCAGAGCGGGCTCCCGGAGGGCCTGGCGCCCGCCGCCAGGAGGGCGCGGACGCACGGAGCGTGGCCCCCCCACACGGCCACCCACAGCGGCGTCTGAGACTTGAGGTCAGGGCGGTCGGGGTCGGCACCGCTGGAGAGGAGCAGCTGGGGGGGGGGAATTGGTGGTGGTGGGGGGAATTGGTGGGGGGGGGGAGAGGAGTGGGGGGGGGGGAGAGTTAGTGAGTGTGGGGAGTGGTGGTGGTGGTGGTGGTGGTGCGGTTGCCGTGTCTGAGACTTCATGGAGTTGGAGCAGCTGTATCGTCACCACCACTATCACCACCACCACCAGCACCGCCTTCGTAACCGCTACCCCCAACAACAACAACAACAAGAACAACAACAACCGCCCTTCGCCACTAAGTGGCGGTGACGTCACCACGACGCTTGTGCCAGGCTATGTGCACCTTGAGGCCACGTGAAGTGTCGAACGCCCGCTGGGCAGGAGGTCACGGGGCAGACCCAGCAGGTGCCACGGGTCGACTGACTGAGATGACTGAGATGAGTGCCTGATGCACCACCTGTGCCCCTTACTGTGCCAACCTGCTGTGCTTTAGCCACCCGGCGCTCCGCTCGTTGTTATGAGCGTCGCTCCTCCGCCCTCCGTTGTTGTTGGAGGGCGACTGCCTCCAACTGCCCAGTAGCGTCATTCACGAGCCTCCTCCACAGAGGCCGATCTTGACACCGCTGGTACCGGTCATCGGCAAGTCCACTCAGCTCCACGTCCTCCTGTACCACGTCACTCCATCTCTTCTCTAGCCCGTGCCGCGCCCGTTTAGCCCCCTCAATCCGGCCAAATAAAAGCTGTTTCGGCATGCGGTGGCTGGGCATGCGGGCTACATGACCCAGCCAATGCAGCCTTGCCTACTGTAGCTGATGAGAGTGGGCCTGTCGCTTTTTCTCAGCCAGTTTGAACACCTCTGTCAGCCAGGGTCTCTGGGGAGGTCTGGACCGCATACCCAAAGCAGCCATTGCAGCTGCATGAGCCACAGTCCTAAATCTCGCCCATTTACCCTCGACATCAGGAGGAGTGGGGGACGATGCCAACCCCAGCCGCAAGCGACGGCAGGCGCATCTTACAGATGACAATTCGATGGTCAGTGGGCAGATCAGCTCCACGGTAGGTCCTGGTGTCAAGGACATGGGCCCGCATCCGCTGTTCTGTCGCTATGTAGTCCAGCAGATGTTCTTGCTTGGACTCGGTGTGCATCCGTGATGTTGTGTGGATGCGCCGATGCTGGAACAGCGCGTTGGTAATTACAAGCCCATGGGCTGCACAAAAATCTAGCAGCCTCCTGCCTTTGTTATTGAGCTGATCTGGCCCATGCCCTCCAATCACCCCAGACCAGGTGCCAGCATCATGACCAACTCGGGCATTGAAGTCACCCAACAAGATAACTCTATCCTAAGGGGCCAGTTTAGCCAGCATCTGACTCATCGGCTTTGCCTGCATCCCTCCACCGATGTTCGTCTTCGGTGGGGGCATAAGTAACCACGACCACCACTCCTCGCCTCTGACTGATGGGAAGGCGAGCCCAAAGTAGCCTGGGGCTTACAGCTTCCCACACCTCACCGCCACGCTCCCACACCCCATTTCATTCTTTAATTCAGAAGAAGATCCACTCCCTGTTGTTTAGCAGCACTCCCGCTCCGAGTAGAGGACTGTCCACCCCTCATGCTGGCAGGACGCCAGAACCGGTCCACCGGACCTCCTGAATACCGCAGAGATCCAGGCGGTACCGGTCCAGCTCCCGACAGAGGAGTGGCAGCCTCTACCTCCGCAGTGAGCGTTCGAACATTCCACGTGTCCAGCCGAATTGGCTTTTCGTTGTTTCTGGAGGAGCCCCGAGGGTGGAGATTCAATCTCCTGGCTCTGCCAATTGGGGTTTGGCCAGGAGACGTCGTAGACGCCTGTCCCCACCCCCGGGGCCTCCGACACAAGCTTATTCGTTGAATTTTTCCGTAGTGGTTTAGCGGTAATTCATTGAAGGTGGAGGTGGTTACCAGCCCCTCGCACCCGTCCAGAGCCCCCGTTTGGCCGCTGTAACGGTCACAGACGCCATGAGGGGTTAAAGGCCACTCGGAATTGGCCCTCCACCCCCCCCGCCCCCCGCGACAGCTTTGCCCGTCCGCTGACCAATGAGGAGGTAGGGGGTTGTTTTGCCGCTACCACCACCACCACCACCACCGCCACCCTCCCGACCCACCTGGACACTCTCCAGGTCCCCCCTGGCTGCAGCCACGCGCAGTGGCGGGCACGGGACCCCCCAGCCACACAGCGCGTCCACGTGACGGAGCACCGCGGGCCGGCAAAGCAGGGCCCGGAGCGCCCCCACGTCGCCTCGGCCCACGGCCTCGCGCAGGACCCGCGCGGCCTGTGGAGACACACGGGGGGAGGGGGTCCCATAGAGTCACATAGGGGGGTCCCATAGAGTCACATGTAGAGTCATATATAGAGTCACATATAGAGTCACATATAGAGTCACATATAGAGTCACATATAGAGTCACATATAGAGTCACATAGAGTCACACATAGAGTCACATATAGAGTCACATATAGAGTCACATATAGAGTCACATATAGAGTCACATATAGAGTCACATATAGAGTCACATATAGAGTCACATATACACTCACATAGAGTCACATGCAGAGTCACATATAGAGTCATATATAGAGTCACATAGAGTCACATATAGAGTCACATATAGAGTCACATATAGAGTCACATGTAGAGTCACATATAGAGTCACATATAGAGTCACATATAGAGTCACATATAGAGTCACATATAGAGTCACATATAGAGTCAGACATAGAGTCACATATAGAGTCACATATAGAGTCACATATAGAGTCACATATAGAGTCACATGTAGAGTCTTATATAGAGTCACGTATAGAGTCACATATAGAGTCACATATAGAGTCACATATAGAGTCACATATAGAGTCACATGTAGAGTCACATATAGAGTCATATATAGAGTCCCATATAGAGTCACATATAGAGTCACATACAGAGTCACATATAGAGTCACATATAGAGTCTTATATAGAGTCACATATAGAGTCCCATATAGAGTCACATATAGAGTCCTATATAGAGTCACACATAGAGTCACATATAGAGTCACATGTAGAGTCACATATAGAGTCACATGTAGAGTCACATAGAGTCACATATAGAGTCACATATAGAGTCACATGTAGAGTCACATATAGAGTCCCATATAGAGTCACATATAGAGTCACATATAGAGTCACACATAGAGTCACATATAGAGTCACATATAGAGTCACACATAGAGTCACATAGAGTCACATATAGAGTCACATATAGAGTCACATATAGAGTCACATATAGAGTCACACATAGAGTCACATAGAGTCACATATAGAGTCACATATAGAGTCACATATAGAGTCACATATAGAGTCACATATAGAGTCCTATATAGAGTCACATAGAGTCACATATAGAGTCACATATAGAGTCACATATAGAGTCCTATATAGAGTCACATATAGAGTCACATATAGATTCACATATAGAGTCCCATATAGATTCACATATAGAGTCACACAGGGTCCCATAGAGTCCCATAAACTTCATATAGAGTCCCATAGAGTCCCATACAGAGTCACATATAGAGTCACATATAGAGTCACATATAGAGTCACATAGAGTCCCATAGAGTCCCATAGAGTCCCATAGAGTCCCATATAGAGTCACATTGACTCACGCACCTCTCTCTCCTCCACCTCCTCCTCGTCCTCCACCTCCTACACCTACTCCACCACCTCCACCACCTCGCCGCCGTGACGAGGTTGGCCGTGGCCGTGCGATCTGTGGGGCCTGGCGGGCAGCGCCAGGCAGAAGTACATCTTCATGTCCATCGCTCGCTCGGCTGACGAGGTGGCCGTCCACTCGTGGTGCATTCTGTGAAGAGGTGGGGGTGGTGGGGGTGGTGGGGGTGGTGGTGGTGGTAGGGGTGGGGGGGGTGGTGTGGGGGGTGTTGTGGTTGGTGGGGGTGGGGGTGGTGGTGTGGGGGGGGGGGGGGGTGGTGGGGGTGGTGGTGGTGGGGGTGGTGGTAGGGGTGGGGGTGGTGGTGGTGGGGGGTGGTGGTGGTGGTGGGGGTGGTGGTGGTGGTGGTGGTGGGGGTGGTGGTGGTGGTGGTTGGGGTGGTGATGGGGGTGATGGTGGTGGTGGTGGGGGTGGTGGTGGTAGGGTGGGGGTGGTGGTGGTGGGGGTGGTGGTGTGGGGTGGGGGGGTGGTGCTGGTGGTGGTGCGGGTGGTGGTGGTGGTGGTGGTGTGGGGGGGGGTGGGGGTGGTGGTTGTGCGGGGGGTGGGGGGGTTGGTTGGGGTGAGAGGTGGGGGTGGGGTGGTGGTGGTGGTGGGGGTGGTGGTGGTAGTGGTGGGGGGGTGGTGGTGGTGGTGTGGGGGGGGGATGGTGGTGGTGGTGGGGGGGGTGGTGGGGGGGGTGGTGGTGGTGGGGGGGGTGGGGGTGGGGGGGGGGGGGGGGGGGGGGGGGGGGGGGGGGGGTGGTGGTGGGGTGGGGGTGGGGGGGGTGGTGGGGTGGTGGGGGTGGGGGGTGGGGGGGGTGGGGGGGGGGGGGGGGGGGTGGTGGTGGTGGTGATTGTGGTGGTGATGGTGGTGGTGACCGTGATGGTGGTGGTGATGATGGTGATGATGGTGGTGATGATGGTGACGGTGATGATGGTGGTGATGGTGGTGATTAGTCGAACGTATGATTAGCCACCGTGATGATGATGATGAGAGAGACGCAGACTCCAAATCTACAGCAGCAGCAGGCATCGTCAGTGTCGGGATAGAACCCACGACTTCCTGCGTAACCAGGCGAGGTAGTCAACATCTCTCAGGGTCCAGGATAGAACCCACGAACTCCTGTGTACCAGGCGAGGTAGTCAACATCTCTCAGGGTCTGGGATTGAACCCACTACCTCCTGTGTACCAGGCGAGGTAGTCAACATCTATCAGTGTCTGGGAGAGAACCCACGACCTCCTGCGTTCCAGGCGAGGTAGTCAACATCTCTCAGGGTCTGCAATTGAACCCACGACCTCCTGCGTACCAGGCGAGGTAGTCAACATCTATCAGTGTCTGGGATTGAACCCACGACTTCCTGCGTATCAGGCGATGTAGTCAACATCCTTCAGTTTTCTGGGATTGAACCCACGACCTCCTGCGTACCAGGCGAGGTAGTCAACATCTCTCAGTGTCTGGGATTCGAACCACGACCTCCTGTGTTCCAGGCGAGGTAGTCAACATCTCTCAGTGTCTGGGATTGAACCCACGACCTCCTGCGTACCAGGCGAGGTAGTCAACATCTCTCAGTGTCTGGGATTGAACCCACGACCTCCTGTGTGCCAGGGTGGTGAGATGTTAACTACCTCGCCTGGTATGCAGTAGGAACATTCTCATACCCATCATCATCATCAGTATCATCACATCTGGCCTGATATGTCCATCATAAGTGTCATCGACATCATTACAAACATCATCGCCATAGCATCATTGCTGAGTTATCCTCAAATCATCATCATGACCACCACCATCATCACCACCACCACCATCTCCACTACCATCACCACCACCACCAACATCATCACCACAACCACCTCCACTATCATGACCAAGACAAAGGTCCCCCGTGTAGCCTCTAGCAGGCTGTAGGGCAGTGGTTCGATCGAACCCAGGGGTTCGGTGAGTCGATCTCAGGGTTCGGCAGAGCCCCCGCCACGGAGGTCCGGACACACTTGAATTATTGTGTAAATTTGTGATGACACACACGGCCCGCTTGGCCATCACTGGCTGCAGATGATCATGCTACACTGCTTGGCCAATCAGCGCTGCGGGGAATTTAGTGCGTACTCAGTAGTCAACGTGTGACTGTTGTTGTCGTACGTCGTGTGATTTCTTTAATATTTTATCCATACTAACTATGTCGGGCAAAAGAAGAAAGTGGTCGGACGAATATGTACAACATTGATTCTCATGTATCATGGAACGTGATGGGAGTGAGCGTCCTATCTGCATGATTTGCAACGCCAAGTTGAGCAACTCTAGTCTTGCACCGGCAAACTAAGGAAACACTTCTTGAAGCTGCATGGAGACGGGGAATACAAGAACACAACACTTGCTGAATTCAGGGTGAAGAGAGCCAGATTCGATGAAAGGGCCACTCTGCCTGCTCTTGGATTTGTACCTGTTAACAAACCGATCCTGACAGCATCGTACGAAGTTGCTTACCTGATCGCAAAGCAGGGCAAGCCACACACCATTGGTGAAACACTTGTGAAACCAGCTGCATTAAAGATGGCGAATCTGATACTCGGAACAGCGGCCGAAGGTAAATTATCCCAAATTCCCCTTTCAAATGACACCGTCAGTGACAGAATAGAAGAGATGAGTAAAGACATCTTGGCTCAAGTAGTCGCGGATCTGATTTCAAGCCCGGCAAAATTCAGCCTTCAACTCGACGAAACCACAGACGTTTCTGATCTAAGCCAGCTTGCTGTTTTTGTACGCTATGTGAAAGACGACATGATAAAAGAAGAGTTTTTATTGTGTAAGCCTCTTACAACAACAACGAAGGCAGCCGATGTGAAGAAGCTTGTGGATGACTTCTCAGAGACAACAATCTTTCATGGGATATGGTTTCTGCAGTTTGTATGGACGGAGCTCCAGTCATGCTGGGAAGAAAGTCTGGTTTTGGTGCGCTAGTAAAGGCCGATGCACCACACATCATTGTGACGCATTGTATTCTGCACAGGCATGCGTTGGCAACAAAAACCTTACCCTCAAAAATGGCAGAAGTATTAAAAACTGTGGTGGAATGTGTGAACTATGTGCGAAAAAGTGCTCTGAGGCACCGCATTCTTCAGTGAGCTGTGTAAAGAAATGGGCTCTGAATTTGAGGTACTTTCTGCTCCATTCTAATATTCGGTGGTTATCCCGGGGACAGGTGCTGAATCGTGTTTTTGCCATGCGTGTGGAATTAGCCCTGTTTTTGCAAGAGCACCAACACTGCCATGCAGATTGCTTCAAAAATCCCTGACTTTCATTCTCATTTTTAGCGTACATGGCTGATATATTCGCAGCTCTCAATCATCTCAATCAGCAGATGCAGGGTGGTGGAGTCAATATCATGGAAGCGGAAGAACACCTGAAGGCTTTTCAAAAAAAGCTACCGTTATGGAAACGACGAACAGAGAACAATAACTTCACAAACTTCCCGCTTCTGGACGACTGTGCAAGTAAGATCGAAGATGTGTCTGGAATCGGAGATATTTCTGTATCCACGGAACTGAAGCAAACAATTGCCACGCACTTAGATGAGCTTGCAAAGTCTCTCGACGGATATTTCCCTACAAGAGAGTCATATCCAGAATGGGTGAGACAGCCGTTCACGTTTGCTGTTGAAACAGCAGATGTCAATGATGAATTCCTCGACGAAATCATTGAAATTCAGCAGAGCCAGGTTCAACAGCAACTCTTCAGAACAACAACGTCTCTCAACGTTTTGGTGTCGACAATGAACAAGTATCCAGTTATTGCTATGAAAGCCCTGGATTTTTTTATACCATTTGTTACAACATATCTTTGTGAGCAATCCTTTTCGAGGATGCTGGACATAAAAACGAAGAAAAGGAACAGACTTTGCTGTGAAAATGACATGAGAGTGGCACTTGCCAAGGTGAAGCCACGCATATCTGAAACTGATCTCTCAAAGGCAACAGCAGAAAGTCACATTGATTTCCAGGTATGTAATTTGTTGTGAGTTTATGCATTGTGTTGGTTTTATTCTTTGAAACAAGGTAATGTTCATGCACGGCTCATTTTGTGTACCAGTAAAAAACATATCTATGTCTTGAATTGAAAAAATCACATTTATTTTTCACTAAAGAGGGGTTCGGTGAATGCGCATATGAAACTGGTGGGGTTCGGTACCTCCAACAAGGTTAAGAACCACTGCTGTAGGGGCAAGTGCTGTTGGTAGTAGCGAGTAGCAGCAGCAGTGTCTATGAAGGTAGACACAGACAAAGGTCCCCCGTGTAGCCTCTAGCAGGCTGTAGGGGCAAGTGCTGTTGGTAGTAGCGAGTAGCAGCAGCAGTCTATGAAGGTAGACACAGACAAATGTCCCCCGTGTAGCCTCTAACAGGTTGTAGGGGCAAGTGCTGTT
Source organism: Petromyzon marinus (assembly GCF_010993605.1). Lineage (NCBI taxonomy): Eukaryota > Metazoa > Chordata > Hyperoartia > Petromyzontiformes > Petromyzontidae > Petromyzon > Petromyzon marinus. Next base: position 82,383 of record NW_022638179.1, on the reverse strand, counting down.
AGTAGCAGCAGCAGCGCTACCTATGAAGGCTACCGGCACTGTGGCATACACAGAGGGGGTGGGTGGCCAGCACCACCACCACTACACCAGCTACTCGTTTGAGGCTGAGTCGACCTAGGGGAGGCCCAGGACCGGTTCAGATAATCGTCACCGGTGGTTTTGGCCGTGAGCGGGAATCGCACTCCCGTTGCCGGGTTCGTAGCGCAGCACTAACCGCTGCACCACCGCTCCTCCACTCCTATCATGACCACCACAACTAACACCACCACCACCACTAACACCACCACTAACACCACCACCGCTAACACCACCACTAACACCACCACCACTAACACCACCACTAACACCACTACCACCACCACTAACACCACCACTAACACCACTACCACCACCACTAACACCACCACTAACACCACTACCACCACCACTAACACCACCACTAACACCACCACCACTAACACCACCACTAACACCACCACCACCACTAACACCACCACCACTAACACCACCACCACTAACACCACCACTAACACCACCACCACCACTAACACCACCACTAACACCACCACCACTAACACCACCACCACTAACACCACCACTAACACCACTAACACCACCACTAACACCATCACCACTAACACCACCACTAACACCACCACTAACACCACCACTAACACCACCACCACCACCACTACACCACCAACCACCACTAACACCACTAACACCACCACCACTAACACCACCACTAACACCACCACCACCACTAACACCACTAACACCACACCACTAACACCACCACCACTAACACCACCACTACTAACACCACCACTAACACTACCACCACCAACACCACCACTAACACCACCACTAACACCACCACCACTAACATCACCACCACTAACACCACCACCACTAACACCACCACCACTAACACCACCACTAACACCACCACCACTAACACCACCACCACCACTAACACCACCACCACTAACACCACCACTAACACCACCACTAACACCACCACCACCACCAACACCACCACCACTAACACCACCACTAACACCACTACCACCACCACTAACACCACCACCACTAACACCACCACTACATCACCACCACACTAACACCACCACCACTAACACCACCACCACTAACACCACCACCACTAACACCACCACTAACACCACTAACACCACCACCACCACTAACACCACCACCACCACTAACAACACCACCACAAACACCACCACCACCACTAACACCACCACCACTAACACCACCACCACCACCACTAACACCACCACCACTAACACCACCACTAACACCACCACCACTAACACCACCACTAACACCACTAACACCACCACTAACACCATCACCACTAACACCACCACCCACTAACACCACCACCACCACTAACACCACCACTAACACCACTAACACCACCACCACCACTAACACCACCACCACTAACACCACCACCACTAACACCACCACCACCACTAACACCACCACTAGCACCACTAACACCACCACCACCACCACCACTAACACCACCACCACTAACACCACCACTAACACCACCACCACTAACACCACCACTAACACCACTAACACCACCACTAACACCATCACCACTAACACCACCACCACTAACACCACCACCACCACTAACACCACCACTAACACCACTAACACCACCACCACCACCACTAACACCACCACCACTAACACCACCACTAACACCACTAACACCACCACCACCACTAACACCACCACCACCACCACTAACACCACCACCACCACCACTAACACCACCACCACTAACACCACCACCACCATCATCATCAGTTTAGTCGCTCTCACTGGGGAGCTCACATGCCCTCACCTGTAACACTCACCAGTAACACTCACCTGTAACACTCACCTGTAACACTCACCAGTAACACTCACCAGTAACACTCACCTGTAACACTCACCAGTAACACTCACCTGTAACACTCACCAGTAACACTCACTCACCAGTAACACTCACCAGTAACACTCACCAGTAACACTCACCAGTAACACTCACCAGTAACACTCACCAGTAACACTCACTCACCAGTAACACTCACCTGTAACACTCACCTGTAACACTCACCAGTAACACTCACCTGTAACACTCACTCACCAGTAACACTCACCTGTAACACTCACCAGTAACACTCACCTGTAACACTCACCTGTAACACTCACCAGTAACACTCACCAGTAACACTCACCAGTAACACTCACCAGTAACACTCACCAGTAACACTCACCAGTAACACTCACCTGTAACACTCACCTGTAACACTCACCAGTAACACTCACCAGTAACACTCACCAGTAACACTCACCTGTAACACTCACCAGTAACACTCACCAGTAACACTCACCAGTAACACTCACTCACCAGTAACACTCACCAGTAACACTCACTCACCTGTAACACTCACCAGTAACACTCACTCACCAGTAACACTCACCTGTAACACTCACTGTAACACTCACCAGTAACACTCACTCACCAGTAACACTCACCAGTAACACTCACTCACCAGTAACACTCACTCACCAGTAACACTCACCAGTAACACTCACTCACCAGTAACACTCACCAGTAACACTCACCAGTAACACTCACTCACCAGTAACACTCACCTGTAACACTCACCAGTAACACTCACTCACCAGTAACACTCACATTAACACTCACCAGTAACACTCACCAGTAACACTCACCTGGAACACTCACTCACCAGTAACACTCACCAGTAACACTCACCTGTAACACTCACCTGTAAACACTCACTCACAGTAACACTCACCAGTAAACACTCACCTGTAACATCACCAGTAACACTCCACCTGTAACACTCACCAGTAACACTCACCAGTAACACTCACCTGTAACACTCACCAGTAACACTCACTCACCAGTAACACTCACCAGTAACACTCACCAGTAACACTCACCAGTAACACTCACTCACCTGTAACACTCACCAGTAACACTCCACTCACCAGTAACCCTCACCAGTAACACTCACTCACCAGTAACACTCACTCACCAGTAACACTCACCTGTAACACTCACTCACCAGTAACACTCACCAGTAACACTCACCAGTAACACTCACCAGTAACACTCACCTGTAACACCACCAGAACACTCACCTGTAACACTCACCAGTAACACTCACCAGTAACACTCACCATGTAACACTCACTCACCAGTAACACTCACCAGTAACACTCACCAGTAACACTCACCAGTAACACTCACCAGTAACACTCACTCACCAGTAACACTCACCAGTAACACTCACCAGTAACACTCCTCACCAGTAACACTCACCAGTAACACTCACCAGTAACACTCACTCACCAGTAACACTCACCTGTAACACTCACCTGTAACACTCACCAGTAACACTCACCTGTAACACTCACTCACCAGTAACACTCACCATGTAACACTCACCAGTAACACTCACCAGTAACACTCACCTGTAACACTCACCAGTAACACTCACCAGTAACACTCACCTGTAACACTCACCAGTAACACTCACCAGTAACACTCACCAGTAACACTCACCAGTAACACTCACCAGTAACACTCACCAGTAACACTCACCTGTAACACTCACCTGTAACACTCACCAGTAACACTCACCAGTAACACTCACCAGTAACACTCACCTGTAACACTCACCAGTAACACTCACCAGTAACACTCACCTGTAACACTCACTCACCAGTAACACTCACCTGTAACACTCACCAGTAAACACTCACCAGTAACACTCACTCACCAGTAACACTCCACAGTAACACTCACTCACCTGTAACACTCACCAGTAACACTCACTCACCAGTAACACTCACCTGTAACACTCACCTGTAACACTCAACCAGTAACACTCACTCACCAGTAACACTCACCAGTAACACTCACTCACCAGTAACACTCACTCACCAGTAACACTCACCTGTAACACTCACATTCACCAGTAACACTCACCAGTAACACTCACCAGTAACACTCACTCACCAGTAACACTCACTCACCAGTAACACTCACCAGTAACACTCACTCACCAGTAACACTCACCAGTAACACTCACCTGTAACACTCACCAGTAACACTCACCTGTAAACCCTCACCTGTAACACTCACCGTGTAACACTCACCACAGTAACACTCACCTGTAAACACTCACCTGTAACACTCACCTGTAACACTCACTCACCAGTAACACTCACCAGTAACACTCACCTGTAACACTCACCAGTAACACTCACTCACCTGTAACACTCACCAGTAACACTCACCAAGTAACACTCACCTGTAACACTCACCAGTAAACACTCACTCACCAGTAACACTCACCAGTAACACTCACCAGTTAACACTCACCAGTAACACTCACTCACCTGTAACACTCACCAGTAACACTCACTCACCAGTAACACTCACCAGTAACACTCACTCACCAGTAACACTCACCAGTAACACTCACCAGTAACACTCACCAGTAACACTCACCAGTAACACTCACCAGTAACACTCACCAGTAACACTCACCAGTAACACTCACTCACCTGTAACACTCACCTGTAACACTCACCAGTAACACTCACCTGTAACACTCACTCACCAGTAACACTCACCTGTAACACTCACCAGTAACACTCACCTGTAACACTCACCTGTAACACTCACCAGTAACACTCCTCACCAGTAACACTCACCAGTAACACTCACCAGTAACACTCACCAGTAACACTCACCAGTAACACTCACCTGTAACACTCACCAGTAACACTCACCAGTAACACTCACCAGTAACACTCACCAGTAACACTCACCAGTAACACTCACCTGTAACACTCACCAGTAACACTCACCAGTAACACTCACCAGTAACACTCACCTGTAACACTCACTCACCAGTAACACTCACCTGTAACACTCACCAGTAACACTCACCAGTAACACTCACTCACCAGTAACACTCACCAGTAACACTCACTCACCTGTAACACTCACCAGTAACACTCACTCACCAGTAACACTCACCTGTAACACTCACCTGTAACACTCACCAGTAACACTCACTCACCAGTAACACTCACCAGTAACACTCACTCACCAGTAACACTCACTCACCAGTAACACTCACCTGTAACACTCACCAGTAACACTCACCAGTAACACTCACCAGTAACACTCACCAGTAACACTCACCAGTAACACTCACTCACCAGTAACACTCACTCACCAGTAACACTCACCAGTAACACTCACTCACCAGTAACACTCACCAGTAACACTCACCTGTAACACTCACCAGTAACACTCACCTGTAACACTCACTCACCAGTAACACTCACCAGTAACACTCACCAGTAACACTCACCTGTAACACTCACCTGTAACACTCACTCACCAGTAACACTCACCAGTAACACTCACCTGTAACACTCACCAGTAACACTCACTCACCTGTAACACTCACCAGTAACACTCACCAGTAACACTCACCTGTAACACTCACCTGTAACACTCACCTGTAACACTCACTCACCAGTAACACTCACCAGTAACACTCACCAGTAACACTCACCAGTAACACTCACTCACCTGTAACACTCACCAGTAACACTCACTCACCAGTAACACTCACCAGTAACACTCACTCACCAGTAACACTCACTCACCAGTAACACTCACCTGTAACACTCACTCACCAGTAACACTCACCAGTAACACTCACCAGTAACACTCACCAGTAACACTCACCAGTAACACTCACTCACCAGTAACACTCACCAGTAACACTCACCAGTAACACTCACCTGTAACACTCACCAGTAACACTCACCAGTAACACTCACCTGTAACACTCACTCACCAGTAACACTCACCAGTAACACTCACCAGTAACACTCACCTGTAACACTCACCAGTAACACTCACCAGTAACACTCACCAGTAACACTCACCAGTAACACTCACTCACCAGTAACACTCACCTGTAACACTCACCTGTAACACTCACCTGTAACACTCACCAGTAACACTCACTCACCAGTAACACTCACCAGTAACACTCACCAGTAACACTCACCAGTAACACTCACCAGTAACACTCACCAGTAACACTCACCAGTAACACTCACTCACCAGTAACACTCACCAGTAACACTCACCAGTAACACTCACCAGTAACACTCACCAGTAACACTCACCAGTAACACTCACTCACCAGTAACACTCACCAGTAACACTCACCTGTAACACTCACCAGTAACACTCACCAGTAACACTCACTCACCTGTAACACTCACTCACCAGTAACACTCACCTGTAACACTCACCAGTAACACTCACCAGTAACACTCACTCACCTGTAACACTCACTCACCAGTAACACTCACCAGCCCTCTCCACTCTGAGTGCTACTCGCGACGAACAGCACTTTCCCCAACGGCCTGGTGAAGCCTACACGGAGTGGCTTTGTCTTTGTGTGTGAGAGTGTGTGAGCGAGTGTGAGTGAGTGAGAGGGAGTGTGTGTGAGTGTGTGTGAGTGAGTGTGTGAGTGTGTGAGCGAGTGTGAGTGAGTGAGTGAGAGGGAGTGTGTGTGAGTGAGTGTGTATGAGAGAGTGTGAGTGAGTGAGTGTGAGTGAGTGTGTGAGTGAGTGAGTGTGAGAGTGTGTGAGCGAGTGTGAGTGAGTGAGAGGGAGTGTGTGTGAGTGTGTGAGTGAGTGTGTGAGTGTGTGTGAGTGTGTGAGTGAGTGTGTGAGCGAGTGTGAGTGAGTGAGAGGGAGTGTGTGTGAGTGTGTGAGTGTGTGTGTGAGTGTGTGAGTGAGTGTGAGTGTGTGAGTGAGTGTGTGAGCGAGTGTGAGTGAGTGAGAGGGAGTGTGTGTGAGTGTGTGAGTGAGTGAGTGTGTGAGTGAGTGTGTGAGTGAGTGAGTGTGTGAGTGAGTGTGTGAGTGAGTGAGTGTGAGTGAATGAGTGTGTGTGTGAGTGTGTGAGTGTGTGTGTGAGTGTGTGAGTGAGTGTGTGAGTGAGTGTGTGAGTGTGTGCGTGCGTGTGAGTGTGTGAGTGAGTGTGTGAGTGTTGTGAGTGAGTGTGTGAGTGAGTGAGTGTGAGTGAATGAGTGAGTGTGTGTGCGAGTGTGAGTGAGTGAGAGGGAGTGTGTGTGAGTGTGTGAGTGAGTGAGTGTGTGAGTGAGTGTGTGGGTGAGTGAGTGTGTGAGTGTGTGTGTGACTGAGTGAGTGTGAGTGAGTGAGTGTGTGTGTGAGTGTGTGAGTGTGTGTGTGAGTGTGTGAGTGAGTGTGTGAGTGAGTGTGTGAGTGAGTGTGAGTGAGTGAGTGTGTGAGTGTGTGAGTGAGTGTGTGAGTGAGTGTGTGAGTGTGTGAGTGTGAGTGAATGAGTGTGTGAGTGAGTGTGTGAGTGTGTGAGTGAGTGTGTGAGTGAGTGAGTGTGAGTGAGTGAGTGTGTGAGTGTGTGAGTGAGTGTGTGAGTGAGTGTGTGAGTGAGTGAGTGCGTGAGTGAGTGTGTGAGTGAGTGTGTGAGTGAGTGTGAGTGAATGAGTGTGTGAGTGAGTGTGTGAGTGAGTGGGTGTGAGTGTGTGAGTGAGTGTGAGAGTGTGTGTGAGTGAGTGTGAGAGTGTGAGTGAGTGAGTGTGAGTGTATGAGTGAGTGTGTGAGTGAGTGTGTGAGTATGAGAGAGTGTGAGTGAGTGTGAGTGAGTGAGTGTGTGAGTGAGTGTGTGAGTATGAGAGAGTGTGAGTGAGTGTGTGAGTGTGTGAGTGAGTGAGTGTGTGAGTGAGTGAGTGTTTGAGTGTGTGAGTGAGTGTGTGAGTGTGTGAGTGTGAGTGAGTGAGAGGGAGTGTGAGTGAGTGAGTAAGAGGGAGTGTGTGTGAGTGTGTGAGTGAGTGTGTGTGTGAGTGAGTGTGAGTGATTGTGTGAGTGTGTGAGAGGATGTGAGTGTGCGAGTGAGTGAGTGTGTGAGTGAGTGTGTGAGTGAGAATGTGAGTGAGAGAGTGAGTGAGAATGCGAATGAGCGAGTGAGAGAGTGAGTGAATGTGAGTATGAGAGAGTGTGAGTGTTTGAAGGAGTTTGGAGTGAGTGTGTGAGTGAGAATGTGAGTGAGAGAGTGAGTGAGAATGCGAATGAGTGAGTGAGTGAATGTGAGTATGAGAGAGTGTGAGTGTTTTGAAGGAGTTTGGAGTGAGTGTGTGAGTGAGAATGCGAGTGGGAGAGTGTGAGTGGAGAGTTTAAAGAGAGTGGAGAGTTTAAAGAGACAGAGAGGGAGACCGATAGTCTATTAATAGGGCCATGTGGATAGCCCAACTCGCCAGCTATATTTAACTGACACACACACATAGCCAAATACATACACTCACACAGATATACATATACATAGCCATATATACATACACATATATACATACACATATATACACAAAAGATAAAGGTTCCCCGTGTAGCCTTAACAGGCTGTAGGGGCAAGTGCTGTTGGTAGTAGCGAGTAGCAGCAGCAGTGTCTATGAAGGTAGACACAGACAAAGGCTACCGGCACTGTGGCACACACAGAGGGGGTGGTGTTGGTGGTGTGGTTGGTGGTGCTGGTTTTGGTGGTGGTGGTGTTGGTGGTGGTGTTGGTGGTGGTGTTGGTGATGTTGTTGGTGTTGGTGGTGGTGTTGGTGGTGGAGGTGGTGTTGATGGTGTTGTTGGTGTTGGTGGTGGTGTTGGTGGTGGTGTTGGTGGTGGTGGTGGTGTTGTTGTTGGTGTTGGTGGTGGTGGTGTTGTTGGTGTTGTTGTTGGTGGTGGTGTGTGTTGTTGTTGTTGTTGGTGGTGGTGGTGTTTGGTGTTGGTGATGGTGTTGATGGTGGTGGTGTTGTTGTTGGTGGTGGTGGTGTTGGTGTTGGCGCTGGTGTTGGTGGTGGTGGTGTGGTGGTGTTGTTGGTGTTGGTGGTGTTGTTGTTGTTGGTGGTGGTGTTGGTGTTGGTGCTGGTGTTGGTGGTGGTGGTGTTGGTGGTTGGTGTTGGTGGTGGTGTTGGTGGTGGTGTTGTTGTTGGTGGTGGTGTTGTTGTTGGTGGTGTTGTTGGTGTTGTTGGTGGTGTTGTGGTGGTGGTGGTGGTGTTGTTGTTGTTGGTGGTTGGTGTTGGTGTTGGTGCTGGTGTTGGTGGTGGTGGTGTTGGTGGTTGGTGTTGGTGGTGGTGATGGTGGTGGTGATGTTGTTGGTGGTGGTGGTGGTGTTGTTGTGGTGGTGTTGTTGGTGTTGTTGGTGGTGTTGGGTTGGTGTTGTTGGTGTTGTTGGTGTTGTTGTTGGTGTTGGTTGTTGGTGTTGGTGGTGTTGTTGGTGGTGTTGGTGGTGCTGGTGTTGTTAGTGGTGGTGGTGTTGTTGGTGGCCATGAGCGGGAATCGAACTCGGTTCTCTGACCCAGTAGAGCGCGCTAACCACTGCACCACCGCTCCCCACTGTTTCTCTGTGTCTCCCCCTGTCTCCCAGTGTCTCCCCCTGTCTCCCAGTGTCTCCCCCCTGTCTCCCAGTGTCTCCCCCTTGTCTCCCAGTGTCTCCCCCTTGTCCTCCCAGTGTCTTCCCCCTGTCTCCCAGTGTCTCCCCCCTGTCTCTCAGTGTCTCCCCCCTGTCTCCCAGTGTCTCCCTCCTGTCTCTCAGTCCCTCCCCCCTGTCTCCCAGTGTCTCCCCCTGTCTCCCAGTGTCTCCCCCCTGTCTCCCAGTGTCTCCCCCCTGTCTCCCAGTGTCTCCCGCTGTCTCTCAGTGTCTCCCCCTGTCTCCCAGTGTCTCCCCCTGTCTCCCAGTGTCTCCCCCCTGTCTCCCAGTGTCTCCCCCTTGTCTCCCAGTGTCTCCCCCTGTCTCCCAGTGTCTCCCCCTGACTCTCAGTGTCTCCCCCTGTCTCCCAGTGTCTCTCCCCTGTCTCTCAGTGTCTCCCTCCTGTCTCCCAGTGTCTCCCCCCCTGTCTCCCAGTGTCTCCCCCCTGTCTCCCAGTGTCTCCCCCCCTGTCTCCCAGTGTCTCCCCCCTGTCTCCCAGTGTCTCCCCCTGTCTCCCAGTGTCTCTCCCCTGTCTCTCAGTCCCCTCCGCTCTGTCTCCCAGTGTCTCCCCCCTGTCTCCCAGTCCCTCCCCCCTGTCTCCCAGTGTCTCCCCCTGTCTCCCCAGTGTCTCCCCCCTGTCTCCCAGTGTCTCCCCCCTGTCTCCCAGTGTCTCCCCGCTGTCTCTCAGTGTCTCCCCCTGTCTCCCAGTGTCTCCCCCTGTCTCCCAGTGTCTCCCCCCTGTCTCCCAGTGTCTCCCCCTTGTCTCCCAGTGTCTCCCCCTGTCTCCCAGTGTCTCCCCCTGACTCTCAGTGTCTCCCCCTGTCTCCCAGTGTCTCTCCCCTGTCTCTCAGTGTCTCCCTCCTGTCTCCCAGTGTCTCCCCCCTGTCTCCCAGTGTCTCCCCCCTGTCTCCCAGTGTCTCCCCCCTGTCTCCCAGTGTCTCCCCCTGTCTCCCAGTGTCTCTCCCCTGTCTCTCAGTCCCTCCGCCCTGTCTCCCAGTGTCTCCCCCTGTCTCCCAGTGTCTCCCCCTGTCTCCCAGTGTCTCCCCCTGTCTCCCAGTGTCTCCCCTCTGTGTCTCAGTGTCTCCCCCCTGTCTCCCAGTGTCTCGCCCCTGTCTCTCAGTGTCTCCCCCCTGTCTCCCAGTGTCTCCCCCTGTCTCCCAGTGTCTCCCCCTGTCTCCCAGTGTCTCCTCCCTGTCTCCCAGTGTCTCCCCCTGTCTCGCAGTCCCTCCCCATTGTCTCCCAGTGTCTCCCCCCTGTCTCCCAGTGTCTCCCCCCTGTCTCCCAGTGTCTCCCCCCTGTCTCTCAGTGTCTCCCCCTGTCTCCCAGTGTCTCCCCCCTGTCTCTCAGTGTCTCCCCCCCCTGTCTCCAAGTCCCTCCCCCCTGTCTCCCAGTGTCTCCCCCGCTGTCTCTCAGTGTCTCCCCCTGTCTCCCAGTGTCTCCCCCTGTCTCCCAGTGTCTCCCCCTGTCTCCCAGTGTCTCCCCCCTGTCTCCCAGTGTTCTCCCCCTGTCTCTCAGTCCCCCCCCCCCCCTGTCTCCCAGTGTCTCCCCCCTGTCTCCCAGTGTCTCCCCCCTGTCTCCCAGTGTCTCCCCTTGTCTCCCAGTGTCTCCCCTTGTCTCCCAGTGTCTCCCCCCTGTCTCCCATTGTCCCCCCCTGTCTCTCAGTGTCTCCCCCCTGTCTCCCAGTGTCTCCCCCTGTCTCCCAGTGTCTCCCCCTGTCTCCCAGTGTCTCCCCCTGTCTCCCAGTGTCTCCCCCCTGTCTCCCAGTGTCTCCCCCTGTCTCTCAGTCCCCCCCCCCCTGTCTCCCAGTGTCTCCCCCCTGTCTCCCAGTGTCTCCCCCCTGTCTCCCAGTGTCTCCCCCTTGTCTCCCAGTGTCTCCCCTTGTCTCCCAGTGTCTCCCCCCTGTCTCCCATTGTCCCCCCCTGTCTCTCAGTGTCTCCCCCCTGTCTCCCAGTGTCTCTCCCCTGTCTCCCAGTGTCTCCCCCCTGTCTCCCAGTGTCTCACCCCTGTCTCCCAGTGTCTCCCCCTGTCTCCCAGTGTCTCCCCCCTGTCTCCCAGTGTCTCCCCCCTGTCTCCGAGTGTCTCTCCCCTGTCTCTCAGTGTCCTCCCTCCTGTCTCTCAGTCCCTCCCCCCTGTCTCCCAGTGTCTCACCCCTGTCTCCCAGTGTCTCCCTCCTGTCTCTCAGTCCCTCCCCCCTGTCTCCCAGTGTCTCCCCCCTGTCTCCCAGTGTCTCCCCCCTGTCTCCCAGTGTCTCCCCCTGTCTCCCAGTGTCTCCTCCCCTGTCTCTCAGTCCCTCCGCCCTGTCTCCCAGTGTCTCCCCCCTGTCTCCCAGTGTCTCCCCCTGTCTCCCAGTGTCTCCCCTCTGTGTCTCAGTGTCTCCCCCCTGTCTCCCAGTGTCTCGCCCCTGTCTCTCAGTGTCTCCCCCCTGTCTCCCAGTGTCTCCCCCTGTCTCCCAGTGTCTCCCCCTGTCTCCCAGTGTCTCCCCCCTGTCTCCAGTGTCCTCCCCCCTGTCTCCAGTGTCTCCCCCCTGTCTCTCAGTGTCTCCCCCCTGTCTCCCAGTGTCTCCCCCCTGTCTCTCCGTGGCTCCCCCCCTGTCTCCAAGTCCCTCCCCCCTGTCTCCCAGTGTCTCCCCCCTGTCTCCCAGTGTCTCCCCCCTGTCTCCCAGTGTCTCCCCCCTGTCTCCCAGTGTCTCCCCCTTGTCTCCCAGTGTCTCCCCCCTGTCTCCCAGTGTCTCACCCCTGTCTCCCAGTGTCTCCCCCTTGTCTCCCAGTGTCTCCCCCCCTGTCTCTCTGTGTCACCCCCCTGTCTCCCAGTGTCCCCCCCCCTGTCTCCCAGTGTCTCACCCCTGTCTCTCAGTGTCTCCCCCCTGTCTCCCAGTGTCTCCCCCTGTCTCCCAGTGTCTCCCCCCTGTCTCCCAGTGTCTCCCCCCTGTCTCGCAGTCCCTCCCCCTTGTCTCCCAGTGTCTCCCCCCTGTCTCCCAGTGTCTCCCCCTGTCTCCCAGTGTCTCCCCCCTGTCTCTCAGTGTCTCCCCCCTGTCTCCCAGTGTCTCTCCCCTGTCTCTCAGTGTCTCCCCCCCTGTCTCCAAGTCCCTCCCCCCTGTCTCCCAGAGTCTCCCCCTGTCTCCCAGTGTCTCCCCCCTGTCTCCCAGTGTCTCCCAGTGTCTCCCCCCTGTCTCCCAGTGTTTCCCCCTGTCTCCCAGTGTCTCCCCCTGACTCTCAGTGTCTCCCCCTGTCTCCCAGTGTCTCCCCCCTGTCTCCCAGTGTCTCCCCCTGTCTCCCAGTGTCTCCCCTCTGTGTCTCAGTGTCTCCGCCCTGTCTCCCAGTGTCTCCCCCTGTCCCCCAGTGTCTCCCCCCTGTCTCTCAGTGTCTCCCCCCCTGTCTCCCAGTGTCTCCCCCCCTGTCTCCCAGTGTCTCCCCCTGTCTCCCAGTGTCTCCGCCCTCTCTCCAGTGTCTCCCCCTGTCCCCCAGTGTCTCCCCCTGTCTCCCAGTGTCTCCCCCCCCTGTCTCCAGTGTCTCCCCCCTGTCTCCCAGTGTCTCCCCCCTGTCTCCCAGTGTCTCCCCCCTGTCTCCCAGTGTCTCCCCCCTGTCTCCCAGTGTCTCCCCTCTGTGTCTCAGTGTCTCCCCCCTGTCTCCCAGTGTCTCCCCCTGTCTCTCTGTGTCTCCCCCTGTCTCCCAGTGTCTCCCCCTGTCTCCCAGTGTCTCCCCCCTGTCTCCCAGTGTCTCCCCCCTGTCTCCCAGTGTCTCCCCCCTGTCTCCCAGTGTCTCCCCCCTGTCTCCCAGTGTCTCCCCCCTGTCTCACAGTGTCTCCCCCCCTGTCTCCCAGTGTCTCCCCACTGTCTCCGAATGTCTCCCCCCTGTCTCCCAGTGTCTCCCCCTGTCTCCCAGTGTCTCCCCCCCTGTCTCGCAGTCCCTCCCCCCTGTCTCCCAGTGTCTCCCCCCCTGTCTCCCAGTGTCTCCCCCCTGTCTCCCATGTCTCCCCCCCTGTCTCCCAGTGTCTCCCCCCTGGTCTCCCCAGTCCGCCTCCCCCCTGTCTCCCCAGTGTCTCCCCCCTGTCATCCCAGTGTCTCCTCCTCCCCCCCTGTCTCCCAGTGTCTCCCCCTGTCTCCCAGTCCCTCCCCCTGTCTCCCAGTGTCTCCCCCCTGTCTCCCAGTGTCTCCCCCCTGTCTCCCAGTGTCCCCCCCCTGTCTCCCAGTGTGTCTCCCCTTGTCTCCCAGTGTCTCCCCCCTGTCTCCCATGTGTCTCCCCCCTGTCTCCCAGTGTCTCCCCTGTCTCTCCAGTGTCTCCCCCCTGTCTCCCAGTGTCTCCCCCCTTTCTCCCAGTGTCTCCCCCCTGTCTCACAGGGTCTCCCCCTGTCTCCCAGTGTCTCACCCCTATCTCCCAGTCCCTCCCCCCTGTCTCCCAGTGTCTCCCCCTGTCTCCCAGTGTCTCCCCCTGTCTCTCAGTATCTCCCCCCTGTCTCCCAGTGTCTCCCCCTGTCTCCCAGTGTCTCCCCCCTGTCTCCCAGTGTCTCCCCCCAGTCTCCCAGTGTCTCCCCCCTGTCTCCCAGTGTCTCCCCCACTGTCTCCCAGTGTCTCCCCCCTGTCCTCACAGTGTCTCCCCCCCTGTCTCCCAGTGTCTCTCCCCTGCCCTCCCAGTGTCTCCCCCCTGTCTCCCAGTGTCTCCCCCCTGTCTCCCAGTGTCTCCCCCCTGTCTCCCAGTGTCTCCCCCTGTCTCCCAGTGTCTACCCCCTGTCCCCCAGTGTCTCCCCCTGTCTCCCAGTGTCTCCCCCCCCCCCCCCCGTCTCCCAGTGTCTCCCCCTGTCTCCCAGTGTCTGCCCCTGTCTCCCAGTGTCTACCCCCTGTCCCCCAGTGTCTCCCCCCTGTCTCCCAGTGTCTCCCCCCCCCCGTCTCCCAGTGTCTCCCCCCTGTCTCCCAGTGTCTCCCCCCCCTGTCTCCCAGTGTCTTCCCCCTGTCTCCCAGTGTCTCCCCCTGTCTCCCAGTGTCTCCCCCCTGTCTCCCAGTGTCTCCCCCTGACTCCCAGTGTCTCCCCCCTGTCTCCCAGTGTCTCCCCCCTGTCTCCCAGTGTCTCCCAGTGTCTCCCCCCTGTCTCCCAGTGTCTCCCCCCCTGTCTCCCAGTGTCTCCCCCCTGTCTCCCAGTGTCTCTCCCCCTGTCTCTCAATGTCTCCCCCCTGTCTCCCAATGTCTCCCCCCCCCCCTGTCTCTCAGTGTCTCCCCCTGTCTCCCAGTGTCTCCCCCCTGTCTCCCAGTGTCTCCCCCCTGTCTCCCAGTGTCTCCCCCCTGTCTCCCAGTGTCTCCCCCTGTCTCCCAGTGTCTCCCCCCCCTGTCTCCCAGTGTCTCCCCCCTGTCTCCCAGTGTCTCCCCCTGTCTCTCAGTGTCTCCCCCCTGTCTCCCAGTGTCTCCCCCCTGTCTCCCAGTGTCTCTCCCCTGTCTCTCAATGTCTCCCCCCTGTCTCGCAATGTCTCCCCCCCCCTGTCTCTCAGTGTCTCCCCCTGTCTCCCAGTTCCTCCCCCCTGTCTCCCAGTGTCTCCACAGCTGACACCACCACCACCACCCACCCCCCTCCTCCTCCACTCGACATTCCTCCGTGTCCCTTTAAAAATAAAATAAAATCGCGTGGCTCCCCTACAGCGCCCAGCGTCTGGCCTGCCCTGTGGAATGACTGACATTGCAGGGTGGTTGACCCCCACTGAACACTTGCCACCCACCAATATTTAAAAACGCTCAAAATGCTCCCCACCCCCGCCAATATATTGCTATATATTTTTTTAAAATATATATATTTTGCTGTGCTATGTAAATAAAAATAACAATTTCCTAAACCTTGGTCACAATATCGGCACTTGTCTTCATATAAATCGATGCATTGATTTCTGTTCGAATGATTCTGCTCAAAGGTTTGTCGTTTTTTCTCCCTAATCTCTGCCGTTTGCATAAAACGAAACGAGAAAACGTAAAAATGTAATTGCAATACACTCTTAGACATTATTGTAAAGAAATATTTAATGAATAGTCCATTCCGGGTGTGAGTGAATTTTAAATATTTAATTGCGGGAAATTAGTTCTAAATTTGAGGCTTTCGTGACTGCAAGGATTCATACTCTTTGTTTTTTTGTCGGTAAAGTCACGTAGGTAAAATAAAACTTAAAATAAAGACTCCTCACTCCGTGGGTGTGGCCAATGAGTGGCACAGAGACGCGGAGAGACACACAGAGACCCACAGAGATACATAGAGATACATAGAGACCCACAGAGATACACAGAGACCCACAGAGATACATAGAGACCCACAGAGATACATAGAGACCCACAGAGACCCACAGAGACCCACAGAGATACACAGAGACCCACAGAGATACATAGAGACCCACAGAGACACACAGAGACCCACAGAGATACACAGAGACCCACAGAGACCCACAGAGATACACAGAGACCCACTGAGATACATAGAGGCCCACAGAGATACATAGAGACCCGCAGAGATACATAGAGAGACATAGAGATACATAGAGACCCACAGAGATACATAGAGAAATAGAGACACGTAGAGACACATAGAGACCCATAGAGATACATAGAGAGACCCACAGAGATACACAGAGACCCACAGAGATACATAGAGACCCACGGAGATACATAGAGAAACAGAGACACGTAGAGACACATAGAGACCCATAGAGATACATAGAGATACATAGAGACCCACAGAGATACACAGAGACCCACAGAGATACATAGAGACCCACAGAGATACATAGAGAAACAGAGACACGTAGAGACACATAGAGCCCCATAGAGATACATAGAGATACACAGAGACCCACAGAGATACACAGAGACCCACAGAGATACATAGAGACCCACAGAGATACATAGAGAAACAGAGACACGTAGAGACACATAGAGACCCATAGAGATACATAGAGATACATAGAGACCCACAGAGATACATAGAGATACATAGAGACCCATAAAGATACATAGAGATACATAGAGACCCACAGAGATACACAGAGACCCACAGAGATACATAGAGACCCACAGAGATACATAGAGACCCACAGAGATACATAGAGACACATAGAGATACATAGAGACCCATAGAGACACAGAGATACATAGAGATACATAGAGACCCACAGAGATACATAGAGACACAGGGACACGTAGAGACACATAGAGACCCATAGAGATACATAGAGACCTACAGAGATACATAGAGACCCGCAGAGATACATAAAGACCGGCAGAGATACTTAGAGACACACAGAGATACATAGAGACCCAAAGAGACACAGAGACACGTAGAGACACATAGAGATACATAGAGACCCATAGAGACATAGAGACACGTAGAAACACATAGAGACCCATAGAGATACATGTAGATACATAGAGACCCACAGAGATACATAGAGACCCACAGACATACATAGAGACCCATAGAGATACATAGAGACCCACAGATACATAGAGACACACAGAGATACATAGAGACCCGCAGAGATAAATAGAGACACATAGAGATACATAGAGACACATAGAGGCACAGAGACACGTAGAGACCCATAGAGATACATAGAGATCCATAGAGACCCAGAGACATGTAGAAACACATAGAGACCCATAGAGATACATAGAGATACATAGGGACCCACAGAGACACATAGAGACCCACAGAGATACATAGAGACCCACAGAGATACATAGAGACACACAGAGATACATAAATACCCCATAGAGATACATAGAGACCCACAGATATACATAGAGACCCACAGAGATACATAAAAACGCACAGAGATACATAGATACCCCATAGAGATACATAGAGATCCACAGAGACACATAGAGACCCGCAGAGATACATAGAGACCCACAGAGATACATAGAGACCCGCAGCAATACATAGAGACACAGAGACACATAGAGACCCATAGAGATACATAGAGAACCACAGAGATACGTAGAGACCCACAGAGATACATAGAGACCCATAGAGATACATAGAGACCCATAGAGATACATAGAGATACACAGACCCAGATAGATACACAGACCCATATAGATACATAGAGAACCATAGAGATACATTGAGACTCTACACAGAGATACATAGAGACACATAGAGATACACGCAAACCCATAGAGACACATAGAGACACAGAGACCCGCAGAGATACATAGAGACTCTACACAGAGATACATAGAGACCCACAGAGATACGTAGAGACACACAGACCGATCGAGATACATAGAGACCCATAGAGATACATAGACACCCATATAGTTACTTAAAGACGCAGAGACATGTCGAGACACGTGCAATACATAGAGACCCACAGAGATACATAGAGACTCTACACAGAGGTACATAGAGACCCATAGAGATACATAGAGACCCACAGTTATACACATAGACTCACAGAGATACATAGAGACGCGTAGACCCATAGAGACACATAGAGACCCATAGAGATACATAGATACATAGAGATACATAGATACCCACAGAGATACATAGAGACTCTACACAGAGGTACATAGAGATACATAGAGATCTTGAGTAGTCAACTTCCATTGTTCCCACGATGTCCATCTTGAGTAGACAACTTCCATTGTTCCCACGATGTCCATCTTGAGTAGACAACTTCCATTGTTCTCACGCTGTAGATCTTGAGTAGACAACTTCCATTGTTCCCACGATGTCCATCTTGAGTAGACAACTTCCATTGTTCCGACGATGTCCATCTTGAGTAGACAACTTCCATTGTTCCCACGCTGTCCATCTTGAGTAGACAACTTCCATTGTTCTCACGATGTCCATCTTGGGTAGACAACTTCCATTGTTCCCACGATGTAGATCTTGAGTAGTCAACTTCCATTGTTCCCATGCTGTAGATCTTGAGTAGACAACTTCCATTGTTCCCACGATGTCCATCTTGAGTAGACAACTTCCATTGTTCCCACGATGTCCATCTTGAGTAGTCAACTTCCATTGTTCCTACGATGTCCATCTTGAGTAGTCAACTTCCATTGTTCTCACGCTGTAGATCTTGAGTAGACAACTTCCATTGTTCCCACGATGTCTATCTTGAGTAGACAACTTCCATTGTTCCCACGATGTCCATCTTGAGTAGACAACTTCCATTGTTCCCACGCTGTAGATCTTGAGTAGACAACTTCCATTGTTCCCACGATGTCCATCTTGAGTAGACAACTTCCATTGTCCTCACGATGTCCATCTTGAGTAGACAACTTCCATTGTTCTCACGATGTCCATCTTGAGTAGTCAACTTCCATTGTTCCTACGATGTCCATCTTGAGTAGTCAACTTCCATTGTTCCTACGATGTCCATCTTGAGTAGACAACTTCCATTGTTCTCACGATGTCCATCTTGAGTAGACAACTTCCATTGTTCTCACGATGTCCATCTTGAGTAGACAACTTCCATTGTTCCCACGATGTCCATCTTGAGTAGACAACTTCCATTGTTCCCACGATGTCCATCTTGAGTAGACAACTTCCATTGTTCCCACGATGTCCATCTTGAGTAGACAACTTCCATTGTTCCCACGATGTCCATCTCGAGTAGACAACTTCCATTGTTCCCACGATGTCCATCTTGAGTAGACAACTTCCATTGTTCCCACGATGTCCATCTTGAGTAGACAACTTCCATTGTTCCCACGATATCCATCTTGAGTAGACAACTTCCATTGTTCCTACGATGTCCATCTTGAGTAGTCAACTTCCATTGTTCTCACGCTGTAGATCTTGAGTAGACAACTTCCATTGTTCCCACGATGTCTATCTTGAGTAGACAACTTCCATTGTTCCCACGATGTCCATCTTGAGTAGACAACTTCCATTGTTCCCACGCTGTAGATCTTGAGTAGACAACTTCCATTGTTCCCACGATGTCCATCTTGAGTAGACAACTTCCATTGTCCTCACGATGTCCATCTTGAGTAGACAACTTCCATTGTTCTCACGATGTCCATCTTGAGTAGTCAACTTCCATTGTTCCTACGATGTCCATCTTGAGTAGACAACTTCCATTGTTCTCACGATGTCCATCTTGAGTAGTCAACTTCCATTGTTCCTACGATGTCCATCTTGAGTAGTCAACTTCCATTGTTCCTACGATGTCCATCTTGAGTAGACAACTTCCATTGTTCTCACGATGTCCATCTTGAGTAGACAACTTCCATTGTTCTCACGATGTCCATCTTGAGTAGACAACTTCCATTGTTCCCACGATGTCCATCTTGAGTAGACAACTTCCATTGTTCCCACGATGTCCATCTTGAGTAGACAACTTCCATTGTTCCCACGATGTCCATCTTGAGTAGACAACTTCCATTGTTCCCACGATGTAGATCTTGAGTAGACAACTTCCATTGTTCCCACGATGTCCATCTTGAGTAGACAACTTCCATTGTTCCCACGATGTCCATCTTGAGTAGACAACTTCCATTGTTCGCACGATGTCCATCTTGAGTAGACAACTTCCATTGTTCCCACGATGTTAACCACCTCGCCTGGTGTGCAGGAGGTAGTGGGTCCGACCCCAACCCTGACGACGCCTGCTGCTGTATATTTGGAGTCTGTCTCTCTCTAATCATCATCATCATCACCACGGTGGCTCGGAGATGTTGACTACCTCGCCAAGTGCACATGAGGTCGTGGATATCGTCATCGCCTCTAGAGGCTCCGCCTACCGAACTCTTTGCCCCGCCCCCCACCCCTACACCTCCCACCACCCTCACCCCTCCCCTCCCCCCCCACCCCCACCACCACTTCCCCTCCCTCACCCCCTCCCCTCATCTTCAAGATGGCGGACTTCGACACCATCTATGAGGATGACGAGGAGGAGGAGGAGGATGATGAGGAACGTCTGGCTGAGGAGAATCTCATCCGATACGCGCCCGATCCCGTGGTCGTACGCGGCTCCGGCCACATCACCGTGTAAGTGGACGACGACGAGCGATGGCGAGCGGCGGAGAGCCGCCGAGAGCCGGGGCCTTTGAAGTAGGCCGCAACTGCCGCCTCGGCCCTCGCCTGACTTCCGGAGCCTCTCGTCGGGCAGGCGGAGCAGGCGAGGCCGAGGCTGCTGGGGAGGGTTAGGCCGCCGCTCTTTCTCTCTGTGTTATCGTTTCGTTATTTAGTTTTATTAGTTATCGCGCGGTATTTTATATTGTAGTTTGTCA
Organism: Petromyzon marinus; assembly: GCF_010993605.1. NCBI lineage: Eukaryota > Metazoa > Chordata > Hyperoartia > Petromyzontiformes > Petromyzontidae > Petromyzon > Petromyzon marinus. The sequence goes on along the minus strand of NW_022638179.1, from coordinate 61,579 downwards.
CGGCGGCGGCGGGAGAGTTTGTGTGCGAGGTTGTTTAAATTTGAGAAGTGGGGTGGTGTGTGTTGGCGTTGTGAGGAGGTTGTTTTGGTTAACGTGTGTTGTGTGTGTTGGTTAACGTGTGTTGTGTGTGTGGTTAATGTGTGTTGTGTGTGTGGTTAACGTGTGTTGTGTGTGTGTTGGTTAACGTGTGTTGTGTGTGTGTGTGTTGGTTAACGTGTGTTGTGTGTGTGTGTGGTTAACGTGTGTTGTGTGTGTGTTGGTTAACGTGTGTTGTGTGTGTGTGTGTGTGTTGGTTAACGTGTGTTGTGTGTGTGTTGGTTAATGTGTGTTGTGTGTGTGGTTAATGTGTGTTGTGTGTTGGTTAACGTGTGTTGTGTGTGTTGTGTGTTGGTTAACGTGTGTTGTGTGTGTTGTGTGTGGTTAACGTGTGTTGTGTGTGTGTTGGTTAACGTCTGTTGTGTTTGTGTTGGTTAACGTGTGGTGTGTGTGTGTTGGTTAACGTGTGTTGTGTGTGTGTGTTGGTTAACGTGTGTTGTGTGTGTGTTGGTTAACGTGTGTTGTGTGTGTGTGTTGGTTAACGTGTGTTGTGTGTGTGTTGGTTAACGTGTGTTGTGTGTGTGTTGAGTGTGTGTGTGTGTTGGTTAACGTGTGTTGTGTGTGTGTTGAGTGTGTGTGTGTGTTGGTTAACGTGTGTTGAGTGTGTTGTGTGTTGGTTAACGTGTGTTGTGTGTGTTGTGTGTTGGTTAACGTGTGTTGTGTTGTGTTGTGTGTTGGTTAACGTGTGTTGTGTGTGGTTAACGTGTGTTGTGTGTGTGTTGGTTAACGTGTGTTGTGTGTGTGTTGGTTAACGTGTGTTGTGTGTGTGTGTGTTGGTTAACGTGTGTGTGTTGGTTAACGTGTGTTGTGTGTGTGTTGGTTAACGTGTGTTGTGTGTGTTGGTTAACGTGTGTTGTGTGTGTGTTGGTTAACGTGTGTTGTGTGTGTGTTGGTTAACGTGTGTTGTGTGTGTGTGTTGGTTAACGTGTGTTGTGTGTGTTGTGTGTGGTTAACGTGTGTTGTGTGTGTTGGTTGACGTGTGTGTTGTGTGTGGTTAACGTGTGTTGTGTGTTGTGTGTGGTTAACGTGTGTTGTGTGTGTGTGTTGGTTAACGTGTGTTGTGTGTGTGTGTTGGTTAACGTGTGTTGTGTGTGTGTGTGTGTTGGTTAACGTGTGTTGTGTGTGTGTGGTTAACGTGTGGTGTGTGTGTGTGTTGGTTAACGTGTGTTGTGTGTGTGTGTGTTGGTGAACGTGTGTTGTGTGTGTGTTGGTTAACGTGTGTTGTGTGTGTGTGTGTTGGTTAACGTGTGTGTGTTGGTTAACGTGTGTTGTGTGTGTGTTGGTTAACGTGTGTTGTGTGTGTGTTGGTTAACGTGTGTTGTGTGTGTGTGTTGGTTAACGTGTGTTGTGTGTGTGTGTTGGTTAACGTGTGTTGTGTGTGTGTTGGTTAACGTGTGTTGTGTGTGTGTTGGTTAACGTGTGTTGTGTGTGTGTTGGTTAACGTGTGTTGTGTGTGTGTTGGTTAACGTGTGTTGTGTGTGTGTTGGTTAACGTGTGTTGTGTGTGTGTGTGTTGGTTAACGTGTGTGTGTTGGTTAACGTGTGTTGTGTGTGTGTGTTGGTTAACGTGTGTTGTGTGTGTTGGTTAACGTGTGTTGTGTGTGTGTGTTGGTTAACGTGTGTTGTGTGTGTGTGGTTAACGTGTGGTGTGTGTGTGTTGGTTAACGTGTGGTGTGTGTGTGTTGGTTAACGTGTGGTGTGTGTGTGTTGGTTAACGTGTGTTGTGTGTGTGTGTTGGTGAACGTGTGTTGTGTGTGTGTGTGTTGGTTAACGTGTGTTGTGTTGTGTGTGTGTTGGTTAACGTGTGTTGTGTGTGTGTGTTGGTTAACGTGTGTTGTGTGTGTGTGTTGGTTAACGTGTGTTGTGTGTGTTGTGTGTTGGTTGACGTGTGTGTTGTGTGTGGTTAACGTGTGTTGTGTGTGGTTAACGTGTGTTGTGTGTGTGTTGGTTAACGTGTGTTGTGTGTGTGTGTTGGTTAACGTGTGTTGTGTGTGTGTGTTGGTTAACGTGTGTTGTGTGTGTTGGTTAACGTGTGTTGTGTGTGTGTTGGTTAACGTGTGTTGTGTGTGTGTTGGTTAACGTGTGTTGTGTGTGTGTTGGTTAACGTGTGTTGTGTGTGTTGGTTAACGTGTGTTGTGTGTGTGTGTTGGTTAACGTGTGTTTGTGTGTGTGTGTGTTGGTTAACGTGTGTTTGTGTGTGTGTGTTGGTTAACGTGTGTTGTGTGTGTTGGTTAACGTGTGTTGTGTGTGTGTGTGTGTTGGTTAACGTGTGTTGTATGTGTTGGTTAACGTGTGTTGTGTGTGTTGGTTAACGTGTGTTGTGTGTGTGTTGGTTAACGTGTGTTGTGTGTGTGTGTTGGTTAACGTGTGTTGTGTGTGTGTTGGTTAACGTGTGTTGTGTGTGTGTGTTGGTTAACGTGTGTGTGTTGGTTAACGTGTGTGTGTGTGTTGGTTAACGTGTGTTGTGTGTGTGTGGTTAACGTGTGTTGTGTGTGTGTTGGTTAACGTGTGTTGTGTGTGTGTTGGTTAACGTGTGTTGTGTGTGTGTGTTGGTTAACGTGTGTTTTGTGTGTGTGTGTTGGTTAACGTGTGTTGTGTGTGTGTTGGTTAACGTGTGTTGTGTGTGTGTGTGTTGGTTAACGTATGTTGTGTGTGTGTTGGTTAACGTATGTTGTGTGTGTGTTGGTTAACGTGTGTTGTGTGTGTGTGTTGGTTAACGTGTGTTGTGTGTGTGTGTGTTGGTTAACGTGTGTTGTGTGTGTGTGTTGGTTAACGTGTGTTGTGTGTGTGTTGGTTAACGTGTGTTGTGTGTGTGTGTATGTTGGTTAACGTGCGTTGTGTGTGTGTGTTGGTTGACGTGTGTGTTGATTAACGTGTGTTGTGTGTGTGGTTAACGTGTGTTGTGTATGTGTTGGTTAACGTGTGTTGTGTGTGTGTGGTTGACGTGTGTTGTGTGTGTGTTGTGTGTGTGTGGTTAACGTGTGTTGTGTGTGTGTTGGTTGACGTGTGTTGTGTGTGTGTTGGTTAACGTGTGTTGTGTGTGTGTGTTGGTTAACGTGTGTTGTGTGTGTGTGTTGGTTAACGTGTGTTGTGTGTGTGTGGTTAACGTGTGTTGTGTGTTTGGTTAACGTGTGTTGTGTGTGTGGTTAACGTGTGTTGTGTGTGTGGTTAACGTGTGTTGGTTAACGTGTGTTGTGTGTATGGTTAACGTGTGTTGTGTGTATGTGTGGTTAACGTGTGTTGTGTGTATGTGTGGTTAACGTATGTGTTGTGTGTGTATGTGTGGTTAACGTGTGTGTTGTGTGTGTGTGTGTGGTTAACGTGTGTTGTGTGTGTGTGTTGGTTAACGTGTGTTGTGTGTTGGTTAACGTGTGTTGTGTGTGTGTTGGTTAACGTGTGTTGTGTGTGTGTTGGTTAACGTGTGTTGTGTGTGTGTTGGTTAACGTGTGTTGTGTGTGTGTGTTGGTTAACGTGTGTTGTGTGTGTTGGTTAACGTGTATGTTGTATGTGTTGGTTAACGTGTGTGTTGTATGTGTTGGTTAACGTGTGTGTTGTATGTGTTGGTTAACGTGTGTTGTGTGTGTGTGTGTTGGTTAACGTGTGTTGTGTGTGTTGGTTAACGTGTGTTGTGTGTGTGTGTTGGTTAACGTGTGTTGTGTGTGTGTTGGTTAACGTGTGTTGTGTGTGTGTGTTGGTTAACGTGTGTTGTGTGTGTGTGTTGGTTAACGTGTGTTGTGTGTGTTGGTTAACGTGTGTGTTGTATGTGTTGTTTAACGTGTTTTGTGTGTGTGTGTTGGTTAACGTGTGTTGTGTGTGTGTGTGTGGTTAACGTGTGTTGTGTGTGTGTGTTGGTTAACGTGTGTTGTGTGTGTGTGTTGGTTAACGTGTGTTGTGTGTGTGTTGGTTAACGTGTGTTGTGTGTGTGTGTTGGTTAACGTGTGTTGTGTATGTGTTGTGTGTGTGTGTTGGTTAACGTGTGTTGTGTGTGTGTGTTGGTTAACGTGTGTTGTGTGTGTGTTGGTTAACGTGTGTTGTGTGTGTATGTTGGTTAACGTGTGTTGTGTGTGTGTGGTTAACGTGTGTTGTGTGTGTGTGTTGGTTAACGTGTGTTGTGTGTGTGTTGGTTAACGTGTGTTGTGTGTGTGTGTTGGTTAACGTGTGTTGTGTGTGTGTGTTGGTTAACGTGTGTTGTGTGTGTGTGGTTAACGCGTGTTGTGTGTGTGTGTGGTTAACGCGTGTTGTGTGTGTGTTGGTTAACGTGTGTTGTGTGTGTGTGTTGGTTAACGTGTGTTGTGTGTGTGTGTTGGTTAACGTGTGTTGTGTGTTGTGTGTTGGTTAACGTGTGTTGTGTGTGTTGGTTAACGTGTGTTGTGTGTGTGTTGGTTAATGTGTGTTGTGTGTGTGTGTTGGTTAATGCGTGTTGTGTGTGTGTGTGGTTAACGCGTGTTGTGTGTGTGTGTTGGTTAACGTGTGTTGTGTGTGTTGTGTGTGTTGGTTAACGTGTGTGTTGTGTGTGTGTGGTTGACGTGTTGTGTTGTGTGTGGTTAACGTGTGTGTTGTGTGTGTGTGTGTGGTTGACGTGTGTTGTGTGTGTGTGTTGGTTAACGTGTGTTGTGTGTGTGTGGTTAACGTGTGTTGTGTGTGTGTGTATGTTGGTTAACGTGCGTTGTGTGTGTGTGTTGGTTGACGTGTGTGTTGATTAACGTGTGTTGTGTGTGTGGTTAACGTGTGTTGTGTATGTGTTGGTTAACGTGTGTTGTGTGTGTGTGTGGTTGACGTGTGTTGTGTGTGTGTTGTGTGTGTGTGGTTAACGTGTGTTGTGTGTGTGTTGGTTGACGTGTGTTGTGTGTGTTGGTTAACGTGTGTTGTGTGTGTGTGTTGGTTAACGTGTGTTGTGTGTGTGTGGTTAACGTGTGTTGTGTGTGTGTGTTGGTTAACGTGTGTTGTGTGTGTGGTTAACGTGTGTTGTGTGTGTGGTTAACGTGTGTTGGTTAACGTGTGTTGTGTGTATGGTTAACGTGTGTTGTGTGTATGTGTGGTTAACGTGTGTTGTGTGTATGTGTGGTTAACGTATGTGTTGTGTGTGTATGTGTGGTTAACGTGTGTGTTGTGTGTGTGTGTGTGGTTAACGTGTGTTGTGTGTGTGTGTGTTGGTTAACGTGTGTTGTGTGTTGGTTAACGTGTGTTGTGTGTGTGTTGGTTAACGTGTGTTGTGTGTGTGTTGGTTAACGTGTGTTGTGTGTGTGTTGGTTAACGTGTGTTGTGTGTGTGTGTTGGTTAACGTGTGTTGTGTGTGTTGGTTAACGTGTATGTTGTATGTGTTGGTTAACGTGTGTGTTGTATGTGTTGGTTAACGTGTGTGTTGTATGTGTTGGTTAACGTGTGTTGTGTGTGTGTGTGTTGGTTAACGTGTGTTGTGTGTGTTGGTTAACGTGTGTTGTGTGTGTGTGTTGGTTAACGTGTGTTGTGTGTGTGTTGGTTAACGTGTGTTGTGTGTGTGTGTTGGTTAACGTGTGTTGTGTGTGTGTGTTGGTTAACGTGTGTTGTGTGTGTGTTGGTTAACGTGTGTGTTGTATGTGTTGTTTAACGTGTTTTGTGTGTGTGTGTTGGTTAACGTGTGTTGTGTGTGTGTGTGTGTGGTTAACGTGTGTTGTGTGTGTGTGTTGGTTAACGTGTGTTGTGTGTGTGTGTTGGTTAACGTGTGTTGTGTGTGTGTTGGTTAACGTGTGTTGTGTGTGTGTTGGTTAACGTGTGTTGTGTATGTGTTGTGTGTGTGTGTTGGTTAACGTGTGTTGTGTGTGTGTGTTGGTTAACGTGTGTTGTGTGTGTGTTGGTTAACGTGTGTTGTGTGTGTGTGTTGGTTAACGTGTGTTGTGTGTGTGTGGTTAACGTGTGTTGTGTGTGTGTGGTTAACGTGTGTTGTGTGTGTGTGTTGGTTAACGTGTGTTGTGTGTGTGTTGGTTAACGTGTGTTGTGTGTGTTGGTTAACGTGTGTTGTGTGTGTGTGTGTTGGTTAACGTGTGTTGTGTGTGTGTGTGTTGGTTAACGTGTGTTGTGTGTTGGTTAACGTGTGTTGTGTGTGTGTGTGTTGGTTAACGTGTGTTGTGTGTGTTGGTTAACGTGTGTTGTGTGTGTGTTGGTTAACGTGTGTTGTGTGTGTTGGTTAACGTGTGTTGTGTGTGTGTGTTGGTTAACGTGTGTTGTGTGTGTTGTGTGTTGGTTGACGTGTGTGTTGTGTGTGGTTAACGTGTGTTGTGTGTGGTTAACGTGTGTTGTGTGTGTGTTGGTTAACGTGTGTTGTGTGTGTGTGTTGGTTAACGTGTGTTGTGTGTGTGTGTTGGTTAACGTGTGTTGTGTGTGTTGGTTAACGTGTGTTGTGTGTGTGTTGGTTAACGTGTGTTGTGTGTGTGTTGGTTAACGTGTGTTGTGTGTGTGTTGGTTAACGTGTGTTGTGTGTGTTGGTTAACGTGTGTTGTGTGTGTGTGTTGGTTAACGTGTGTTTGTGTGTGTGTGTGTGGTTAACGTGTGTTTGTGTGTGTGTGTTGGTTAACGTGTGTTGTGTGTGTTGGTTAACGTGTGTTGTGTGTGTGTGTGTGTTGGTTAACGTGTGTTGTATGTGTTGGTTAACGTGTGTTGTGTGTGTTGGTTAACGTGTGTTGTGTGTGTGTTGGTTAACGTGTGTTGTGTGTGTGTGTTGGTTAACGTGTGTTGTGTGTGTGTTGGTTAACGTGTGTTGTGTGTGTGTTGGTTAACGTGTGTTGTGTGTGTGTGTTGGTTAACGTGTGTGTGTTGGTTAACGTGTGTGTGTGTTGGTTAACGTGTGTTGTGTGTGTGTGGTTAACGTGTGTTGTGTGTGTGTTGGTTAACGTGTGTTGTGTGTGTGTTGGTTAACGTGTGTTGTGTGTGTGTGTTGGTTAACGTGTGTTGTGTGTGTGTGTTGGTTAACGTGTGTTGTGTGTGTGTTGGTTAACGTGTGTTGTGTGTGTGTGTGTTGGTTAACGTATGTTGTGTGTGTGTTGGTTAACGTATGTTGTGTGTGTGTTGGTTAACGTGTGTTGTGTGTGTGTGTTGGTTAACGTGTGTTGTGTGTGTGTGTGTTGGTTAACGTGTGTTGTGTGTGTGTGTTGGTTAACGTGTGTTGTGTGTGTGTTGGTTAACGTGTGTTGTGTGTGTGTGTATGTTGGTTAACGTGCGTTGTGTGTGTGTGTTGGTTGACGTGTGTGTTGATTAACGTGTGTTGTGTGTGTGGTTACCGTGTGTTGTGTATGTGTTGGTTAACGTGTGTTGTGTGTGTGTGGTTGACGTGTGTTGTGTGTGTGTTGTGTGTGTGTGGTTAACGTGTGTTGTGTGTGTGTTGGTTGACGTGTGTTGTGTGTGTGTTGGTTAACGTGTGTTGTGTGTGTGTGTTGGTTAACGTGTGTTGTGTGTGTGTGGTTAACGTGTGTTGTGTGTGTGTGTTGGTTAACGTGTGTTGTGTGTGTGGTTAACGTGTGTTGTGTGTGTGGTTAACGTGTGTTGGTTAACGTGTGTTGTGTGTATGGTTAACGTGTGTTGTGTGTATGTGTGGTTAACGTGTGTTGTGTGTATGTGTGGTTAACGTATGTGTTGTGTGTGTATGTGTGGTTAACGTGTGTGTTGTGTGTGTGTGTGTGGTTAACGTGTGTTGTGTGTGTGTGTGTTGGTTAACGTGTGTTGTGTGTTGGTTAACGTGTGTTGTGTGTGTGTTGGTTAACGTGTGTTGTGTGTGTGTTGGTTAACGTGTGTTGTGTGTGTGTTGGTTAACGTGTGTTGTGTGTGTGTGTTGGTTAACGTGTGTTGTGTGTGTTGGTTAACGTGTATGTTGTATGTGTTGGTTAACGTGTGTGTTGTATGTGTTGGTTAACGTGTGTGTTGTATGTGTTGGTTAACGTGTGTTGTGTGTGTGTGTGTTGGTTAACGTGTGTTGTGTGTGTTGGTTAACGTGTGTTGTGTGTGTGTGTTGGTTAACGTGTGTTGTGTGTGTGTTGGTTAACGTGTGTTGTGTGTGTGTGTTGGTTAACGTGTGTTGTGTGTGTTGGTTAACGTGTGTGTTGTATGTGTTGTTTAACGTGTTTTGTGTGTGTGTGTTGGTTAACGTGTGTTGTGTGTGTGTGTGGTTAACGTGTGTTGTGTGTGTGTGTTGGTTAACGTGTGTTGTGTGTGTGTGTTGGTTAACGTGTGTTGTGTGTGTGTTGGTTAACGTGTGTTGTGTGTGTGTGTTGGTTAACGTGTGTTGTGTATGTGTTGTGTGTGTGTGTTGGTTAACGTGTGTTGTGTGTGTGTGTTGGTTAACGTGTGTTGTGTGTGTGTTGGTTAACGTGTGTTGTGTGTGTATGTTGGTTAACGTGTGTTGTGTGTGTGTGGTTAACGTGTGTTGTGTGTGTGTGTTGGTTAACGTGTGTTGTGTGTGTGTTGGTTAACGTGTGTTGTGTGTGTGTGTTGGTTAACGTGTGTTGTGTGTGTGTGTTGGTTAACGTGTGTTGTGTGTGTGTGGTTAACGCGTGTTGTGTGTGTGTGTGGTTAACGCGTGTTGTGTGTGTGTTGGTTAACGTGTGTTGTGTGTGTGTGTTGGTTAACGTGTGTTGTGTGTGTGTGTTGGTTAACGTGTGTTGTGTGTTGGTTAACGTGTGTTGTGTGTGTTGGTTAACGTGTGTTGTGTGTGTGTTGGTTAATGTGTGTTGTGTGTGTGTGTTGGTTAATGCGTGTTGTGTGTGTGTGTGGTTAACGCGTGTTGTGTGTGTGTGTTGGTTAACGTGTGTTGTGTGTGTTGTGTGTGTTGGTTAACGTGTGTGTTGTGTGTGTGTGGTTGACGTGTTGTGTTGTGTGTGGTTAACGTGTGTGTTGTGTGTGTGTGTGTGGTTGACGTGTGTTGTGTGTGTGTGTTGGTTAACGTGTGTTGTGTGTGTGTGGTTAACGTGTGTTGTGTGTGTGTATGTTGGTTAACGTGCGTTGTGTGTGTGTGTTGGTTGACGTGTGTGTTGATTAACGTGTGTTGTGTGTGTGGTTAACGTGTGTTGTGTATGTGTTGGTTAACGTGTGTTGTGTGTGTGTGGTTGACGTGTGTTGTGTGTGTGTTGTGTGTGTGTGGTTAACGTGTGTTGTGTGTGTGTTGGTTGACGTGTGTTGTGTGTGTGTTGGTTAACGTGTGTTGTGTGTGTGTGTTGGTTAACGTGTGTTGTGTGTGTGTGGTTAACGTGTGTTGTGTGTGTGTGTTGGTTAACGTGTGTTGTGTGTGTGGTTAACGTGTGTTGTGTGTGTGGTTAACGTGTGTTGGTTAACGTGTGTTGTGTGTATGGTTAACGTGTGTTGTGTGTATGTGTGGTTAACGTGTGTTGTGTGTATGTGTGGTTAACGTATGTGTTGTGTGTGTATGTGTGGTTAACGTGTGTGTTGTGTGTGTGTGTGTGGTTAACGTGTGTTGTGTGTGTGTGTGTTGGTTAACGTGTGTTGTGTGTTGGTTAACGTGTGTTGTGTGTGTGTTGGTTAACGTGTGTTGTGTGTGTGTTGGTTAACGTGTGTTGTGTGTGTGTTGGTTAACGTGTGTTGTGTGTGTGTGTTGGTTAACGTGTGTTGTGTGTGTTGGTTAACGTGTATGTTGTATGTGTTGGTTAACGTGTGTGTTGTATGTGTTGGTTAACGTGTGTGTTGTATGTGTTGGTTAACGTGTGTTGTGTGTGTGTGTTGGTTAACGTGTGTGTGTTGGTTAACGTGTGTTGTGTGTGTGTGTTGGTTAACGTGTGTTGTGTGTGTGTTGGTTAACGTGTGTTGTGTGTGTGTGTTGGTTAACGTGTGTTGTGTGTGTGTGTTGGTTAACGTGTGTTGTGTGTGTGTTGGTTAACGTGTGTGTTGTATGTGTTGTTTAACGTGTTTTGTGTGTGTGTGTTGGTTAACGTGTGTTGTGTGTGTGTGTGTGGTTAACGTGTGTTGTGTGTGTGTGTTGGTGTGTGTGTGTGTTGGTTAACGTGTGTTGTGTGTGTGTTGGTTAACGTGTGTTGTGTGTGTGTGTTGGTTAACGTGTGTTGTGTATGTGTTGTGTGTGTGTGTTGATTAACGTGTGTTGTGTGTGTGTGTTGGTTAACGTGTGTTGTGTGTGTGTTGGTTAACGTGTGTTGTGTGTGTATGTTGGTTAACGTGTGTTGTGTGTGTGTGGTTAACGTGTGTTGTGTGTGTGTGTTGGTTAACGTGTGTTGTGTGTGTGTTGGTTAACGTGTGTTGTGTGTGTGTGTTGGTTAACGTGTGTTGTGTGTGTGTGGTTAACGTGTGTTGTGTGTGTGTGTGGTTAACGCGTGTTGTGTGTGTGTTGGTTAACGTGTGTTGTGTGTGTGTTGGTTAACGTGTGTTGTGTGTGTGTGTTGGTTAACGTGTGTTGTGTGTTGTGTGTTGGTTAACGTGTGTTGTGTGTGTTGGTTAACGTGTGTTGTGTGTGTGTTGGTTAATGTGTGTTGTGTGTGTGTGTTGGTTAATGCGTGTTGTGTGTGTGTGTGGTTAACGCGTGTTGTGTGTGTGTGTTGGTTAACGTGTGTTGTGTGTGTTGTGTGTGTTGGTTAACGTGTGTGTTGTGTGTGTGTGGTTGACGTGTTGTGTTGTGTGTGGTTAACGTGTGTGTTGTGTGTGTGTGTGTGGTTGACGTGTGTTGTGTGTGTGTGTTGGTTAACGTGTGTTGTGTGTGTGTGTTGGTTAACGTGTGTTGTGTGTGTGTGGTTAACGTGTGTTGTGTGTGTGTGTTGGTTAACGTGTGGTTGTGTGTGTTGGTTAACGTGTGTTGTGTGTGTGGTTAACGTGTGTTGTGTGTGTGTTGGTTAACGTGTGTTGTGTGTGTGTGTGGTTGACGTGTTGTGTGTGTGTGTGGTTAACGTGTGTTGTGTGTGTGTGGTTAACGTGTGTTGTGTGTGTGTGTGTGATTGACGTGTGTTTGTGTGTGTGATTGACGTGTGTTTGTGTGTGTTGGTTAACGTGTGTGTTGTGTGTGTGTGGTTGACGTGTGTTGTGTGTGTGTGTGTTGTGTGTGTGGTTGACGTGTTTGTTGTGTGTGGTTGACGTGTGTCTTGTGTGTGTATGGTTGACGTGTGTGTGTTGTGTGTGTGTTGGTTGATGTGTGTGTTGTGTGTGTGATTGACGTGTGTGTTGTGTGTGTGTGTGTGATTGACGTGTGTGTTGTGTGTGTGTGTGGTTGACGTGTGTGTTGTGTGTGTGTGGTTGACGTGTGTGTTGTGTGTGTGTTGGTTAATGTGTGTGTTGTGTGTGTGATTGACGTGTGTGTTGTGTGTGTGATTGACGTGTGTGTTGTGTGTGTGATTGACGTGTGTGTTGTGTGTGTGATTGACGTGTGTGTGTGATTGACGTGTGTGTTGTGTGTGTGTGTGATTGACGTGTGTGTTGTGTGTGATTGACGTGTGTGTTGTGTGTGATTGACGTGTGTGTTGTGTGTGATTGACGTGTGTGTGTGTGTGATTGACGTGTGTGTTGTGTGTGTGTGTGTGTGATTGACGTGTATGTTGTGTGTGTGTGTGATTGACGTGTGTGTTGTGTGTGATTGACGTGTGTGTTGTGTGTGATTGACGTGTGTGTTGTGTGTGTGTGTGTGATTGACGTGTATGTTGTGTGTGTGTGTGATTGATGTGTGTGTGTGTGATTGACGTGTATGTTATGTTGTGTGTGTGTGTGTTAGCAGCGAGTAGAAGCGCCCTTTTGAAGGCTGCCGGCACTGTGGCACGCGCTGAGGCGGTGGGGTGACCGGCACCACGCCCGGCCGCCCTTGTCCCCCCGATGTTTACTATGCACACAACCCGCCACGCCGGTTACACGTTTCGAGGCTGAGTCGACCCTTGGGGAAGCTCAGGACCGGTGCGGATAAGCGAGGCCTGGTGGCTGCATATCTGAACCGTTCCTTGAGCTGGAATCGAACCTTGTTCGTCGCGCAGCGTGGCGCTAACCGTTGGGAGTGTATGCTGGGTGAGGGTGAGTGGTGGGTGAGGCGATAGGTGGACACGTGGATTCCACCATGTTTCTGTGTGAGGGTGATTCGTGGGTGAGTGGTGATAGTGGTGGGTCCGGGTGGGTGAGTGGTGATAGTGGGTGGGTGGGTCAGGGTGTGAGGGTGATTGGTGTGTTGTTGGTGAGTGAGTGGTGATAGTGGTGGGTGAGTGTGAGGGTGATTGGTGGGTTGGTGAGTGAGTGGTGAAAGTGGTGGGTGTGGGTGTTTGGTGGGTTGGTGAGTGAGTGGTGATAGTGGTGGGTGAGTGTGAGGGTGATTGGTGGGTTGGTGAGTGAGTGGTGATAGTGGTGGGTCTGGGTGAGGGTGATTGGTGGGTTGGTGAATCAGAATCAAAGGGTTTTATTCGCCATGAAAGTTCACACCGACACGGAATTTACTTTGGCAGGATGGTGCATACATTCAACATATAGGAATCTAAAATCATAAATAAGTTTTAAACAAGTCTTACTATAATAATGAGGGTTAAAAGTCTAACACCAAGGGGCTGAAGTATATAAAATTGAATAAATATCGAATATAAAAATGGGTGAGTGTGAGTGAGTGGTGATAGTGGTGGGTGAGTGTGAGGGTGATTGGTGGGTTGGTGAGTGAGTGGTGATAATGGTGGGTGAGTGTGAGGGTGATTGGTGGGTGAGTGGTGATAGTGGTGGGTGAGTGGTGATAGTGGTGGGTCAGGGTGTGAGGGTGATTGGTGGGTTGGTGAGTGAGTGGTGATAGTGGTGGGTAAGTTTGAGGGTGATAGGTGGGTTGGTGAGTGAGTGGTGAAAGTGGTGGGTGTGGGTGTTTGGTGGGTTGGTGAGTGAGTGGTGATAGTTGTGGGTGAGTTTGAGAGTGATTCGTGGGTGAGTGAGTAGTGATAGTGGTGGGTGTGGGTGATTGTTGGGTTGGTGAGTAAGTGGTGATAGCGGTGGGTGATTGGTGGGTGAGTGAGTGGTGATAGTGGTGGGTGAGTTTGAGAGTGATTAGTGGGTGAGTGAGTGGTGATAGTGGTGGGTGAGGGTGATTTGTGGGTGTGTGAGTGGTGATAGTGGTGGGTGTGGGTGATTAGTGGGTGTGTGTGAGTGGTGATAGTGGTGTGTGAGTGTGATTACTGAGTGAGTGGTGATAGTGGTGGGTGAGTGTGAGGGTGATTAGTGGGTGAGTGAGTGGTGATAGCGGTGGGTGAGTGTGAGTGAGTGGTGATAGTGGTGGGTGAGGGTGTGAGTGGTGGGTGAGGGTGAGTGGTGATAGTGATGGGTGAGTGTGAGTGAGTGGTGATAGTGGTGGGTGAGGGTGATTAGTGGGTGTGTGAGTGTGAGTGGTGATAGCGGTGGGTGAGTGTGAGTGAGTGGTGATAGTGGTGGGTGAGGGTGTGAGTGGTGGGTGAGGGTGAGTGGTGATAGTGATGGGTGAGTGTGAGTGAGTGGTGATAGTGGTGGGTGAGGGTGATTAGTGGGTGTGTGAGTGTGAGTGGTGATAGTGGTGGGTGAGGGTGAGTGAGTGGTGTGTGAATGGTGATAGTGGTGTGTGAGGGTGATTACTGAGTGAGTGGTGATAGTGGTGGGTGAGTGTGAGGGTGATTAGTGGGTGAGTGAGTGGTGATAGTGGTGGGTGAGGGTGATTAGTGGGTGAGTGAGTGGTGATAGTGGTGGGTGAGGGTGATTAGTGGGTGAGTGTGAGTGGTGATAGTGGTGGGTGAGGGTGATTAGTGGGTGGGTGAGTGGTGATAGTGGTGGGTGAGTGTGAGGGTGATTAGTGGGTGAGTGTGAGTGGTGATAGTGGTGTGTGAGGGTGATTCGTGGGTGAGTGAGTGGTGATAGTGGTGGGTGAGTGTGAGGTTGATTACTGAGTGAGTGGTGATAGTGGTGTGTGAGGGTGATTAGTGGGTGAGTGAGTGGTGATAGTGGTGGGTGAGTGTGAGGGTGATTAGTGGGTGAGTGAGTGGTGATAGTGGTGGGTGAGCGATGAGTATAGGTGTATCCCAGCACTCTAAAAAGAGACGCGCAGGCATGAACACACAGACGAAAATGCGTCAACACGGCAATAATGTTATAGTAGCAGACAAATACTCTATAAACGCGCGGAGGGGAAAAACCGGAGGAACACAGAGAAAAATCCACACGGTGACCACCACAGGGAGAGAGGAGAGAGAGAGACCCAAACTCCAAATATACAGCAACAGGCGTCAAAGTCGGGATCGAACCCACGACCTCCTGGACATCAGGCGAGGTAGTTAACATCTCCTAGCCACCGTGATGATGATGATGATGAGAGAGAGACACGCAAACTCCAAATATACAGCAACAGGAGTCAGTGTCGGGATCGAACCCACGACCTCCTGTAGACCAGGCGAGGTAGTTAACATCTCCTAGCCACTGTGATGATGATGAGAGAGAGACACGCAAACTCCAAATATACAGCAACAGGAGTCAGGGTCGGGATCGAACCCACGACCTCCTGGACATCAGGCGAGGTAGTTAACATCTCCTAGCCACCGTGATGATGATGATGAGAGAGAGACACCACAAACTCCAAATATACAGCAGCAGGAGCCAGGGTCGGGATCGAACCCACGACCTCCTGGACATCAGGCGAGGTAGTTAACATCTCCTAGCCACCGTGATGATGATGATGATGAGAGAGAGAGAGATACACAAACTCCAAATATACAGCAGGCGTCGTCAGGGTCGGGATCGAACCCACGACCTCCTGGACACCAGGCGAGGTAGTCAACATCTCATAGCCACCGTGATGATGATGATGAGAGAGAGAGACACGCAAACTCCAAATATACAGCAACAGGAGTCAGTGTCGGGATCGAACCCACGACCTCCTGTAGACCAGGCGAGGTAGTCAACATCTCATAGCCACCGTGATGATGATGAGAGAGAGAGATACACAAACTCCAAATATACAGCAGCAGACGTCGTCAGGGTCGGGATCGAACCCACGACCTCCTGTACATCAGGCGAGGTAGTTAACATCTCCTAGCCACCGTGACGATATGGTTAATGTCGTGGTTGAGAAAGGTGGTCGAGGTGGTGGTTAATGTTGTGGTTGAGGGTGTGGTTGAGGAGGTGGTTAATGTTGTGGTTGAGGGTGTGGTTGAGGAGGTGGTTAATGTTGTGGTTGAGGGTGTGGTTAATGTTGTGGTTAATGTTGTGGTTAATGTTGTGGTTGAGGGTGTGGTTGAGGAGGTGGTTAATGTTGTGGTTGAGGGTGTGGTTAATGTTGTGGTTAATGTTGTGGTTGAGGGTGTGGTTGAGGGTGTGGTTGAGGGTGTGGTTGAGGGTGTGGTTGAGGGTGTGGTTGAGGGTGTGGTTGAGGGTGTGGTTGAGGGTGTGGTTGAGGGTGTGGTTGAGGGTGTGGTTAATGTTGTGGTTAAAGTTGTGGTTGAGGAGGTGGTTAATGTTGTGGATGAGGTGGTGGTTAATGGTGTGGTTAATGTTGCGGTTGAGAAAGGTGGTCGAGGTGGTGGTTAATGTTGTGGTTAATGTTGTGGTTGAGGGTGTGGTTGAGGAGGTGGTTAATGTTGTGGTTGAGGGTGTGGTTAATGTTGTGGTTAATGTTGTGGTTGAGGGTGTGGTTGAGGGTGTGGTTGAGGGTGTGGTTGAGGGTGTGGTTGAGGGTGTGGTTGAGGGTGTGGTTGAGGGTGTGGTTGAGGGTGTGGTTGAGGGTGTGGTTGAGGGTGTGGTTGAGGGTGTGGTTAATGTTGTGGTTAAAGTTGTGGTTGAGGAGGTGGTTAATGTTGTGGATGAGGTGGTGGTTAATGGTGTGGTTAATGTTGCGGTTGAGAAAGGTGGTCGAGGTGGTGGTTAATGTCGTGGGTGAGGGTGTGGTTGAGAGTGTGGTTAATGTTGTGGTTAATGTGGTTGATGTTGTGGTTGAGGGTGTGGTTATTGTTGTGGTTATTGTTGTGGTTGAGGGTGTGGTTGAGGGTGTGGTTGAGGGTGTGGTTGAGGGTGTGGTTGAGGGTGTGGTTAATGTTGTGGTTAAAGTTGTGGTTGAGGAGGTGGTTAATGTTGTGGATGAGGAGGTGGTTAACGGTGTGGTTAACGGTGTGGTTGAGGGTGTGGTTGAGGGTGTGGTTAATGTTGTGGTTGAGGGTGTGGTTAATGTTGTGGTTGAGGAGGTGGTTAACGGTGTGGTTAACGGTGTGGTTAACGGTGTGGTTAACGGTGTGGTTGAGGGTGTGGTTGAGGGTGTGGTTGAGGGTGTGGTTAATGTTGTGGTTGAGGGTGTGGTTAATGTTGTGGTTGAGGAGGTGGTTAACGGTATGGTTAACGGTGTGGTTGAGGGTGTGGTTGAGGGTGTGGTTAATGTGGTTGAGGAGGTGGTTAACGGTGTGCTTAATGTGGTTGGGAAAGGTGGTCGAGGTGGTGGTTAATGTCGTGGTTGAGGGTGTGGTTGAGGGTGTGGTTAATGTTGTGGTTAATGTGGTTGATGTTGTGGTTGAGGAGGTGGTTAACTTTGTGGTTATTGTTGTGGTTGAGGGTGTGGTTAATGGTGTGGTTAATGTGGTTAATGTTGTGGTTGAGGAGGTGGTTAACGGTGTGGTTATTGTTGTGGTTGAGGGTGTGGTTAATGGTGTGGTTAATGTGGTTAATGTTGTGGTTGAGGAGGTGGTTAATGTGGTTAATGTTGTGGTTAATGTGGTTATTGTTGTGGTTGAGGGTGTGGTTAATGTTGTGGTTGAGGAGGTGGTTAACGGTGTGGTTGGTGTTTGTTGTGTGTCCAGGTTCGGGCTGAGTAACAAGTTTGACACAGAATTCCCTTCTGTCCTCACGGGGAAGGTACGTATGAGCACGTCTCTCTGTGGTGTCTCCGTGTCTCCGTGTCTCTCTGCGGTGTCTCTGTGTCTCTCTGCGGTGTCTCTGTGTATCTCTGCGGTGTCTCTGTGTGTCTCTGCGGTGTCTTCGTGTCTCTGTCTCTCTCTTGCGTGTCTCTCTGTGGTGTTTGTGTGTCTGTCTGTCTCTGGGTGTCTCTCTCTGTGGTGTCTCTGTGTCTCTCTGTGGTGTCTCCGTGTGTCTCTCTTGTGTATGTCTCTAGTCTGTCTCTCTGCGTTGTCTCTGTGCGTGTGTCTCTGTGGTATTTCCGTGTCTCCGTCTCTCTCTTGCGTGTCTCTCTATGGTGTTTGTGTGTCTGCCTGTAGGTGTTTCTGTGTCTCTCTGGGTGTCTCTCTCTGTGTGTGTGTCTTTGTGCACGTGTCTGTGCGGGTGCGTGCTCCGGTTTGACAGCAGAGGTCTCACTCCGAATCAGTCGAGCGGCAATATTTTTTCATCGCTTCCGTAACGCTGCTGTGTGGAAGCTACCTGGGTCTGTCGCTCCACACGAAGCTTCGGGTCTTCTCGGCCACGGTCATGCCCTTCATTCTCTACGCTTGCAAAACGTGGACCCCCCCTAATGGAACGTCTTCGCCGGTTGGAAACATTTAGGCTGGCCTGCCTACGATCCATCCTGGGTTTAACCTGCAGGCTGGATTGTGTGAGGAGCTCACAGATCCTTGAAAGATCTCGGACAAGGTCCCATCGGTGAGCTCCTCCGGCGGGCAAGGCTGCGATGGCTGGGTCATGTAGCCCGCATGCCCAGCCACCGCATGCCGAAACAGCTTTTGTTCGGCCGGATCGAGGGGGCAAAACGGGCGCGGCACGGGGCTAGAGAAGAGATGGAGTGATGTGGTACAGGAGGACGTGGAGCTGAGTGGACTTGCCGATGACCGGTACCAGCGGTGTCAAGATCGCCCTCTGTGGAGGGGGAGGCTCGTGAAGGACGCTGCTGCTGGGCAGTTGGAGGCAGTCGCCCTCCAGCAATAACGGAGGGCAGAGGAGCGACGCTCACAACAACGAGCGGAGTGCCGGGCGGCTAAAATGCAGGCAGCTGGCAGAGCAGGGGACACCACTGGTGCATCGGCCAGTCATCTCAGTCGGTCAACCCGTGGCACCTGCTGGGTCTGCCCCGTGACCTCCTGCCAGCGGGCGTTCGACACTTCACGTGGCCTCAGGGTGCACATAGCCTGGCACAGGCGCCGTGGTGACGTCACTGCCACTTAGTGGCGAATGGCGGTTGTTGTTGTGTGTGTGTAGCGGTAGTGTAGCGGTTAGCGCTACGCTGCGCTATGAACCTGGCGACCCGGGTTCGATTCCCGCTCACGGCCAACACCGTCGGTGACGATTATCTGAACCGGTCCCGGGCCTCCCCTAGGTCGACTCCGCCTCAAATGAGTACCTGGTGCGGTGTGTGGTAAAACATCGCCACTGGGGAGACAAAGGCGGTCGGGCGTGGTAGCTGGCCACCCACCCCCTCGTGTGCCGTTCCGGCCTTCATAGGTGCTACTAGCTAACAGCACTTGCCCCTACAGTCTGTTAAGGCTACACGGGGGATCTTTTTGTGTCTGTGTGTGTCTGTGTGTCTCTGTGTGTTGTGTCTGTGTGTCTCTGTGTGTGTCTCTGTGTGTCTCTGTGTGTGTGTCTGTGTGTGTTGTGTATGTGTCTCTGTGTTGTTGGTGTGTGTGTCTGTGTGTGTGTCTGTGTGTGGTGCTCGCTAACAGCACTTGCCCCTACATTCTGTTAAGGCTACACAGGGGATCTTTGGTGTCTGTGTGTGTCTGTGTGTGTGTGTGTTGTGTCTGTGTGTTTCTGTGTGTGTGTCTCTGTGTGTGTGTCTCTGTGTTGTTGGTGTGTGTGTGTCTGTGTGTGGTGCTCGCTAACAGCACTTGCCCCTACAGTCTGTTAAGGCTACACGGGGGATCTTTGGTGTCTGTGTGTATGTGTGTGTGTGTTGTGTCTGTGTGTCTCTGTGTGTGTGTCTGTGTGTCTCTGTGTTGTTGGTGTGTGTGTGTCTGTTTTTGGTGTGTGTCTGTGTGTGTGTCTGTGTGTGTGTCTCTGTGTGTGCTGCTCGCTAACAGCACTTGCCCCTACAGTCTGCTAAGGCTACACGGGGGATCTTTTTGTGTCTGTGTGTGTGTTGTGTCTGTGTGTCTGTGTGTGTCTCTGTGTGTGTGTCAGTGTGTCTCTGTGTTTGTCTGTGTGTGTCTGTGTGTGTGTCTGTGTGTGTGTCTGTGTGTGGTGCTCGCTAACAGCACTTGCCCCTACAGTCTGCTAAGGCTACACGGGGGGATCTTTTGTCTTTGTACGTGCATGTGTGTGTGTACCTGTGTGTTTATGTGCGTACACGCGCGCATAGAAGTGCGTGTTTGCATGCGTATACGTATGTTGTTGTCTGTGTACGTGCGTGTGTGTACGTGTGTGCGTACGTGCGTGTGTGTACGTGTGCGTGCGTGTGCGTGCGTGCGTGTGCGTGCGTGTGTGTGTGTACGTGTGTGTACGTGTGTGCGTGTGTGACGTGTGTACGTGTGTGTACGTGCGTGCGTGTGCGTGCGTGTGTGTACGTGTGTGTGCGTGTGTGTGCGTGTGTGTGCGTGCGTGTGCGTGCGTGTGTGTGTGTACGTGTGTGACGTGTGTGTACGTGTGTGTACGTGTGTGTACGTGTGTGCGTGCGTGTGACGTGCGTGTGTGTGTGTGTGTGTACGTGTGTGCGTGCGTGTGTGTGTACGTGTGTGTACGTGTGCGTGTGACGTGTGTGTACGTGTGCGTGTGACGTGTGTGTACGTGTGCGTGTGACGTGTGTGTGTGTGTGTGTACGTGTGTGTACGTGTGTGTACGTGTGCGTGTGACGTGTGTGTACGTGTGTGTACGTGTGTGTGTGTGTGTGTGTGACTCAGGTAGCCCCTGAGGAGTTCAAGTCGAGTGTGGGGCGTGTGAACGGCTGCCTCAAGAAGACCATGCCAGTCAACTTCCGCTGGCTGCTGTGCGGCTGCCTCTGCTGCTGCTGCACCCTCGGATGCAGCCTGTGGCCCGTGGTGTGCCTCAGCAAGAGGGTGAGCGGGCCTCGCCGCACGTCGCTCACCACTCACGCTCACCACTCACGCGCACCACTCACGCTCACGCTCACCACTCACGCACGTCACTCACACTCACCACTCACGCTCACCACTCACGCTCGCTACTCACGCACATCACTCACACCCGTCACACGCACCACTCACGCACGTCACTCACGCTCACCACTCACGCTCGCCACTCACGCTCACCACTCACGCTCACCACTCACGCTCACCGCTCACCACTCACGCTCACCACTCACACCCGTCACGCTCACCACTCACGCTCACGCTCACCACTCACGCTCACCACTCACGCACGTCACTCACGCTCACCGCTCACGCTCACCACTCACGCACGTCACTCACGCTCACCACTCACACTCACGCTCACCGCTCACGCTCGCCGCTCACGCTCATCACTCACGCTCACCACTCACACTCACGCACGTCACTCACGCTCACCGCTCACGCTCACCACTCACGCACGTCACTCACCACTCACGCTCACCACTCACGCTCACCACGCACGTCACTCACACTCACCGCTCGTCACTCGCGCTCACCACTCACGCTCACCGCTCACGCACGTCGCTCACACTCACGCTCGTCACTCACGCTCACCACTCACGCTCACCACTCACCGCTCACTCACGCTCACCACTCACCGCTCACTCACGCTCACCACTCACGCTCACCACTCACGCTCACCGCTCACGCACGTCGCTCACACTCACGCTCGTCACTCACGCTCACCACTCACGCACGTCGCTCACGCTCACCACTCACGCTCACCACTCACGCTCACCACTCACGCACATCACTCACGCTCACCACTCACGCTCACCACTCACGCTCGCCACTCACGCTCGCCACTCACGCTCACCACTCACGCTCACCACTCACGTTCACCACTCACGCTCACCACTCACGCTCACCACTCACGCTCACCACTCACGCTCACCACTCACGCTCACCACTCACGCACGTCACTCACGCTCACCACTCACACTCACGCTCACCGCTCACCGCTCACGCTCGCCGCTCACGCTCATCACTCACGCTCACCACTCACACTCACCACTCACGCACGTCACTCACGCTCACCACTCACGCTCACCGCTCACCGCTCACGCTCGCCGCTCACGCTCATCACTCACGCTCACCACTCACACTCACCACTCACGCACGTCACTCACGCTCACCACTCACACTCACGCTCACCGCTCACCGCTCACGCTCGCCGCTCACGCTCATCACTCACGCTCACCACTCACACTCACGCACGTCACTCACGCTCACCGCTCACGCTCAGCACTCACGCACGTCACTCACCACTCACGCTCACCACTCACGCTCACCACGCACGTCACTCACACTCACCGCTCGTCACTCGCGCTCACCACTCACACTCACCACTCACGCTCACCACTCACACTCACCACTCACGCTCGGCGCTCACCACTCACGCTCACCACTCACGCTCACCACTCACGCTCACCACTCACACTCACCACTCACACTCACCACTCGCGCTCACCACTCACATTCACCACTCACACTCACCACTCACGCTCACCACTCGCACTCACCACTCACACTCACCACTCACACTGTGTGCCGTTTCAGACGCGCAAGTCCATAGAGAAGTTACTCGAGTGGGAGGACAGCAGACTGTACCACAAGGTGGGTGGCTGTGTGGGCGTCGCACGCAAAGCACTTGCCTCATATGAACCACGGTACCTGTGTGGGGAGTCTATGGGTGTCCGTGTGGTGAGTCTATGGGTCTCTGTGTGGTGAGTCTATGGGTCTCTGTGGTGAGTCTGTGGGTCTCTGTGTGGTGGGTCTATGGGTCTCTGTGTGGTGAGTCTATGGGTCTCCGTGTGGTGAGTCTATGGGTCTCCGTGTGGTGGGTCTATGGGTCTCTGTGTGGTGAGTCTATGGGTCTCTGTGGTGAGTCTGTGGGTCTCTGTGTGGTGGGTCTATGGGTCTCTGTGTGGTGAGTCTATGGGTCCCTGTGTGGTGAGTCTATGGGTCTCCGTGTGGTGGGTCTATGGGTCTCTGTGTGGTGAGTCTATGGGTCTCTGTGGTGAGTCTGTGGGTCTCTGTGGTGAGTCTGTGGGTCTCCGTGTGGTGAGTCTATGGGTCTCCGTGTGGTGGGTCTATGAGTCTCTGTGTGGTGAGTCTATGGGTCTCCGTGTGGTGAGTCTATGGGTCTCTGTGTGATGAGTCTATGGGTCTCCGTGTGGTGAGTCTATGGGTGTCCGTGTGGGGAGTCTATGGGTCTCTGTGTGGGGAGTCTATGGGTCTCTGTGGTGAGTCTGTGGGTCTCTGTGGTGAGTCTGTGGGTCTCCGTGTGGTGAGTCTATGGGTCTCCGTGTGGTGGGTCTATGAGTCTCTGTGTGGTGAGTCTATGGGTCTCCGTGTGGTGAGTCTATGGGTCTCCGTGTGGTGAGTCTATGGGTGTCCGTGTGGGGAGTCTATGGGTCTCTGTGTGGGGAGTCTATGGGTATCTGTGTGGTGAGTCTATGGGTGTCCGTGTGGGGAGTCTATGGGTCTCTGTGTGGTGAGTCTGTGGGTCTCTGTGTGGTGAGTCTGTGGGTCTCTGTGGTGAGTCTGTGGGTCTCCGTGTGGTGAGTCTATGGGTCTCCGTGTGGTGGGTCTATGGGTCTCTGTGTGGTGAGTCTATGGGTCTCTGTGGTGAGTCTGTGGGTCTCCATGTGGTGAGTCTATGGGTCTCCGTGTGGTGGGTCTATGGGTGTCTGTGTGGGGAGTCTGTGGGTCTCTGTGTGGTGGGTCTATGGGTCTCTGTGTGGTGAGTCTGTGGGTCTCTGTGTGGGGAGTCTATGGGTGTCTGTGTGGTGAGTCTGTGGGTCTCTGTGTGGTGAGTTTGTGGGTCTCTGTGGTGAGTCTGTGGGTCTCCGTGTGGTGAGTCTGTGGGTGTCTGTATGTGGTGAGTCTATGAGTCTCTGTGTGGTGAGTCTATGGGTCTCTGTGTGGTGAGTCTATGGGTGTCCGTGTGGGGAGTCTATGGGTCTCTGTGTGGGGAGTCTATGGGTATCTGTGTGGTGAGTCTATGGGTGTCTGTGTGGGGAGTCTATGGGTCTCTGTGTGGTGAGTCTGTGGGTCTCTGTGTGGTGAGTCTGTGGGTCTCTGTGGTGAGTCTGTGGGTCTCCGTGTGGTGAGTCTATGGGTCTCCGTGTGGTGAGTCTGTGGGTGTCTGTATGTGGTGAGTCTATGAGTCTCTGTGTGGTGAGTCTATGGGTCTCCGTGTGGTGAGTCTATGGGGTCTCCGTGTGGTGAGTCTATGGGTGTCCGTGTGGGGAGTCTATGGGTCTCTGTGTGGGGAGTCTATGGGTATCTGTGTGGTGAGTCTATGGGTGTCCGTGTGGGGAGTCTATGGGTCTCTGTGTGGTGAGTCTGTGGGTCTCTGTGTGGTGAGTCTGTGGGTCTCTGTGGTGAGTCTGTGGGTCTCCGTGTGGTGAGTCTATGGGTCTCCGTGTGGTGGGTCTATGGGTGTCTGTGTGGGGAGTCTATGGGTGTCCGTGTGGTGGGTCTATGGGTGTCTGTGTGGGGAGTCTATGGGTGTCCGTGTGGTGGGTCTATGGGTGTCTGTGTGGTGAGTCTATGGGTCTCTGTGTGGTGAGTCTAATGGTCTCTGTGTGGGGAGTCTATGGGTGTCCGTGTGGTGGGTCTATGGGTCTCTGTGTGGGGAGTCTATGGGTGTCCATGTGGTGAGTCAATGGGTCTGTGTGGTGAGTCTGTGGGTCTGTGTGGTGAGTCTGTGGGTCTCTGTGTGGTGAGTCTATGGGTCTCTGTGTGGGGAGTCTATGGGTGTCCATGTGGTGAGTCTGTGGGTGTCTGTGTGGGGAGTCTATGGGTGTCCGTGTGGTGAGTCAATGGGTCTGTGTGGTGAGTCTGTGGGTCTGTGTGGTGAGTCTGTGGGTCTGTGTGGTGAGTCTATGGGTCTCTGTGTGGGGAGTCTATGGGTGTCCATGTGGTGAGTCTATGGGTCTCTGTGTGGGGAGTCTATGGGTCTCTGTGTGGTGAGTCTGTGGGTCTCTGTGTATGTAAGTCTGTGGGTCTCTGTGTGGTGAGTCTATGGGTCTCTGTGTGGGGAGTCTATGGGTCTCTGTGTGGTGAGTCTGTAGGTCTCTGTGTGGGGAGTCTGTGGGTCTCTGTGTGGTGAGTCTGTGGGTCTCTGTGTGGTGAGTCTGTGGGTCTCTGTGTGGTGAGTCTGTGGGTCTGTGTGGTGAGTCTATGGGTCTCTGTGTGGGGAGTCTGTGGGTCTCTGTGTGGTGAGTCTGTAGGTCTCTGTGTGGGGAGTCTGTGGGTCTCTGTGTGGTGAGTCTGTGGGTCTGTGTGGTGAGTCTATGGGTGTCCGTGTGGTGAGTCTATGGGTCTCTGTGTGGGGAGTCTATGGGTGTCTGTGTGGGGAGTCTGTGGGTACCTGTGTGGTGGGTCTATGGGTGTCTGTGTGGTGGGTCTATGGGTCTCTGTGTGGTGAGTCTATGGGTCTCTGTGTGGTGAGTCTATGGGTGTCCGTGTGGGGAGTCTATGGGTCTCTGTGTGGGGAGTCTATGGGTCTCTGTGTGGTGAGTCTGTGGGTCTCTGTGTGGGGAGTCTATGGGTCTCTGTGTGGGGAGTCTATGGGTGTCCGTGTGGTGAGTCTATGGGTCTCTGTGTGGTGAGTCTATGGGACTCTGTGTGGTGAGTCTATGGGTCTCTGTGTGGGGAGTTTGTGGGTTTCTGTGGTGAGTCTGTGGGTCTCCGTGTGGTGAGTCTATGGGTCTCCGTGTGGTGAGTCTATGGGTCTCTGTGTGGGGAGTTTGTGGGTCTCTGTGGTGAGTCTGTGGGTCTCCGTGTGGTGAGTCTGTGGGTGTCTGTGTGTGGTGAGTCTATGAGTCTCTGTGTGGTGAGTCTATGGGTCTCCGTGTGGTGAGTCTATGGGTCTCTGTGTGGTGAGTCTATGGGTCTCTGTGTGGTGAGTCTATGGGTCTCTGTGTGGGGAGTCTATTGGTCTCTGTGTGGTGAGTCTATGGGTCTCTGTGTGGGGAGTCTATGGGTCTCCGTGTGGTGAGTCTATGGGTCTCTGCGGTGAGTCTATGGGTCTCTGTGTGATGAGTCTGTGGGTTTCTGTGTGGGTGAGTCTATGGGTCTGTGTGGTGAGTCTATGGGTGTCCGTGTGGGGAGTCTATGGGTGTCCGTGTGGTGAGTCTGTGGGGCTCTGTGTGGGGAGTCTATGGTTATCTGTGTGGTGAGTCTGTGGGTCTCTGTGTGGTGGGTCTATGAGTCTCTGTGTGGTGAGTCTATAGGTCTCCGTGTGGTGAGTCTATGGGTCTCCGTGTGATGAGTCTATGGGTCTCTGTGTGAGTGAGTCTGTGGGTCTCTGTGTGATGAGTCTATGGGTCTCTGTGTGATGAGTCTATGGGTCTCTGTGTGGTGAGTCTATGGGTCTCCGTGTGGGGAGTCGATGGGTCTCCGTGTGGGGAGTCTGTGGGTCTCTGTGTGGTGAGTCTATGACTCTGTGTGAGTCTATGGGTCTCCTTGTGGTGAGTTATGGGTCTCTGTGTGGGGAGTCTATGGGTCTCTGTGTGGCGAGTTTATGGGTCTCTTTGTGGTGAGTCTGTGGGTCTCTGTGTGGGGAGTCTATGGGTCTCTGTGTGGGGAGTCTATGGGTCTCTGTGGTGAGTCTGTGGGTCTCTGTGTGATGAGTCTATGGGTCTCTGTGTGGTGAGTCTATGGGTCTCTGTGTGATGAGTCTATGGGTCTCTGTGTGGTGAGTCTATGGGTCTCTGTGTGGGGAGTCTATGGGTCTCTGTGTGATGAGTCTATGGGTCTCTGTGTGATGAGTCTATGGGTCTCTGTGTGGGGAGCCCATGGGTCTCTGTGTGATGAGTCTATGGGTCTCTGTGTGGTGAGTCTATGGGTCTCAGTGTGGTGAGTCTATGGGTCTCTGTGTGGGGAGTCTATGGGTCTCTGTGTGATGAGTCTATGGGTCTGTGTGGGGAGTCTATGGGTCTCAGTGTGGGTGAGTCTGTGGGTCTCTGTGTGAGTCTATGGGTCTCAGTGTGGGTGAGTCTGTGGGTCTCTGTGTGGTGGGTCTATGAGTCTGTGTGGTGAGTCTATAGGTCTCCGTGCGGTGAGTCTATGGGTCTCTGTGTGATGAGTCTATGGGTCTCTGTGTGAGTGAGTCTATGGGTCTCTGTGTGAGTGAGTCTGTGGGTCTCTGTGTGATGAGTCTATGGGTCTCTGTGGTGAGTCTGTGGGTCTCTGTGTGATGAGTCTATGGGTCTCTGTGTGGGTGAGTCTGTGGGTCTCTATGAACCACGTGTGTATGCCACTCTGCTGTGTCTGTAGTTGGGGCTGCATTGGCGCCTGAGCAAGAGGAAGTGTGAGAGTAGTAACATGGTGGAATACGTGAGTCCACCACTTACTCACCACTCACCCACCACTCACCCACCACTCACCCTCACCACTCACTCACAGTAACATGGTGGAATACGTGAGTCCACCACTTACTCAACACTCACCCTCACCACTCACCCTCACCACTCACTCACCACTCACTCACAGTAACATGGTGGAATACGTGAGTCCACCACTTACTCACCACTCACTCACCACTCACCCACCACTCACCCTCACCACTCACTCACAGTAACATGGTGGAATACGTGAGTCCACCATTTACTCAACACTCACCCTCACCACTCACCCTCACCACTCACTCACCACTCACTCACAGTAACATGGTGGAATACGTGAGTCCACCACTTACTCAACCCTCACCACTCACTCACCACTCACTCACAGTAACATGGTGGAATACGTGAGTCCACCATTTACTCAACACTCACCCTCACCACTCACTCACCACTCACCGTCACCACTCACTCACTCACCACTCACCCTCACCACTCACTCACTCACCACTCACCCTCACCACTCACTCACAGTAACATGGTGGAATACGTGAGTCCACCACTTACTCACCACTCACTCACCCTCACCACTCACTCACCACTCACTCACAGTAACATGGTGGAATACGTGAGTCCACCATTTACTCAACACTCACCCTCACCACTCACCCTCACCACTCACCACTCACCCTCACCATTCACTCACCACTCACTCACAGTAACATGGTGGAATACGTGAGTCCACCATTTACTCAACACTCACCCTCACCACTCACCCTCACCACTCACTCACCACTCACTCACAGTAACATGGTGGAATACGTGAGTCCACCACTTACCACTCACTCACCACGCACTCACCACTCACTCACCACTCACTCACCCACCACTCACCCTCACCACTCACTCACAGTAACATGGTGGAATACGTGAGTCCACCATTTACTCAACACTCACCCTCACCACTCACCCTCACCACTCACTCACCACTCACTCACCCACCACTCACCCTCACCACTCACTCACAGTAACATGGTGGAATACGTGAGTCCACCATTTACTCAACACTCACCCTCACCACTCACTCACCACTCACCCTCACCACTCACTCACTCACCACTCACTCACTCACCACTCACCCTCACCACTCACTCTCTCACCACTCACCCTCACCACTCACTCACTCACTCACCACTCACCCTCACCACTCACTCACCACTCACTCACCCTCACCACTCACTCACCACTCACTCACCCTCACCATTCACTCACCACTCACTCACAGTAACATGGTGGAATACGTGAGTCCACCACTTACTCACCACTCACTCACCACTCACCCTCACCACTCACTCACCACTCACTCACCCACCACTCACCCTCACCACTCACTCACAGTAACATGGTGGAATACGTGAGTCCACCATTTACTCAACACTCACCCTCACCACTCACTCACCACTCACCCTCACCACTCACTCACCACTCACCCTCACCACTCACTCACCCTCACCACTCACTCACCACTCACTCACAGTAACATGGTGGAATACGTGAGTCCACTACTCACTCAACACTCACCCTCACCACTCACCCTCACCACTCACTCACCCTCACCACTCACTCACCCTCACCACTCACTCACCACTCACTCACAGTAACATGGTGGAATACGTGAGTCCACCACTCACTCACCACTCACTCACTACTCACCCTCACCACTCACCCTCACCACTCACTCACCACTCACTCACCACTCACAGTAACATGGTGGAATACGTGAGTCCACCACTCACTCACCACTTACTCACTCACCCTCACTCACCCTCACTCACTCACTCACCACTCACTCACCACTCACTCACCCTCACCAGTCACTCACAGTAACATGGTGGACTACGTGAGTCCACCACACTCACCACTCACTCACCATTCACTCACCCTCACCACTCACCATTCACTCACAGTAACATGGTGGAATGCGTGAGTCCACCACTCACTCACCACTCACTCACTCGCCACTCACTCACCACTCACTCACCACTCATTCACCACTCACCATGCACTCACCACTCACTCACCACTCACTCACTCACCCTCACCACTCACTCACCACTCACTCACAGTCCATCACTCACCATTCACCACTCACTCACCACTCACTCACCACTCACCATTCACTCACCACTCACCCTCACCACTCACTCACCACTCACTCACCACTCACCCTCACCACTCACTCACCACTCACTCACCCTCACCAGTCACTCACAGTAACATGGTGGAATACGTGAGTCCACCACTCACCACTCACTCACCACTAACTCACCACTCACTCACCACTCACTCACTCACCACTCACCCTCACCACTCACCCTCACCACTCACTCACCACTCACTCACAGTAACATGGTGGAATACGTGAGTCCACCTTTAGCCTCACCACTCACTCACCACTCACCCTCACCACTCACTCACCACTCACTCACCACTCACCCTCACCACTCACTCACCACTCACTCACCCTCACCAGTCACTCACAGTAACATGGTGGAATACGTGAGTCCACCACTCACCACTCACTCACCACTAACTCACCACTCACTCACCACTCACTCACTCACCACTCACCCTCACCACTCACCCTCACCACTCACTCACCACTCACTCACAGTAACATGGTGGAATACGTGAGTCCACCTTTAGCCTCACCACTCACTCACCACTCACTCACTCACCCTCACCACTCACTCACCACTCACTCACCACTCACTCACTCACTCCCACTCACTCCCACTCACCACTCACTCACCACTCACTCACCACTCACTCACTCAACCTCACCATTCACTCACAGTAACATGGTAGAATACGTGAGTCCACCACTCACTCACTCACCACTCACTCAACACTCACTCACCACTCACTCACCACTCACTCACCTTCACCACTCACTCACCACTCACTCACACTCACCACTCACTCACCATTCACTCACAGTAACATGGTGGAATGCACGAGTCCACCTTTAGCCTCACCACTCACTCACCACTCACCCACACACACACCACTCACTTAGCATTCATTCACCCTCACACTCACCCATCACTGTCCCCCTCACCACTCTGACCACTCACCCACACTCACCACTCACCCACACTCAACATTCACTCACACTCACAACACCACTCACTCACACTCACAACACCACTCACTCCACCCACACACTCACCCACCACTCACCACTCACCCACACTCAACATTCACTCACTCTCACAACACCACCCACTCACCCTCACAACACCACTCACTCACCCTCACAACACCACTCACTCACCCTCACAACACCACTTACTCCACCCACACACTCACCCACCACTCACTCACCACTCACTCACCACTCACTCACCACTCACTCACCACTCACTCACTCACCCTCACCACTCACTCACCACTCACTCACCACTCACTCACTCATTCACACTCACCACTCACTCACCCACACTCACCACTCACTCACCCTCACAACACCACTCACTCACCCTCACAACACCACTCACTCCACCCACACACTCACCCACCACTCACCACTCACCCTCACAACACCACTCACTCACCCTCACAACACCACTCACTCCACCCACCCACACACTCACCCTCACCACTCACTCCACCCACACACTCACCCATCACTCTACACCACTCACCCTCACCACTCATCCTCACCACACCACTCACTCAACCTCATTCTCACCCACCACTCACACTCACCACACCATTCACTCATGCTCATGTTCACAGCACCACTCACTCACCCACCACTCACTCACCCTCACACTCACCCACCACTCTCACCACTCACCCTCACCACAGCACTCACTCACCCACACCACTCACTCACCCTCACCATACCACTCACTCACCCTCACTCCACCCACACACTCACCCACCACTCTCACCACTCACCCACCACTCTCACCACTCACCCTCCACTCTCACCACTCACCACGAACCATGTCCATGTGTGTGTGTCCGTCCGTGTGTGTGTCCGTGTGTGTGTCCGTGTGTGTGTCCGTGTGTGTGTCCGTGTGTGTGTCCGCGTGTGTGTGTGTCCGTGTGTCCATCCGTGTGTGTGTGTCCGTGTGTGTGTGTCCGTGTGTGTAGCAGTTAGCGCTACGCTGCGCTATGAACCTGGCGACCCGGGTTCGATTCCCGCTCACGGCCAACACCAGTGACGATTATATGAACCGGTCCCGGGCATCCCCTAGCTCGACTCAGCCTCAAATGAGTACCTGGTGCAGTGTGTAGTAAACATCGCCACTGGGGAGACAAAGGCGGCCGGGCGTGGTGCTGGCCACCCACCCCCTCGTGTGCCGTTCCGGCCTTCATAGGTGCTCGCTAACAGCACTTGCCCCTACAGTCTGTTAATGCTATACAGGGGATCTTTGTCTGTGTGTGTCCGTGTGTGTGTCTCCCACAGGTGATTCTCATTGAGTTCATACCAAAATGCTCCATCTTTAGACCGGACTAACATCAACAACAACAACAACGTCATCAACATCTGTCATCAACAACGTCATCAACCAACAACATCAACGTTTGCCATCATCAACAACATATGGCATCAACGATATCTACAACATATGTCATCAGCAACGTCAACAATATCAACAACATCGTCAACAACATCGTCAACAACAACCTCACCAACGTCAACAATATCAACAACATCGTCAACAACATCAGCAACAACAACCTCACCAACGTCAACAACATCTGTCATCAACAACGTCACCATCTGTCAGCAACGTCAACAACATCAACAACATCAGCAACCATCATCAACAACAACAACAACATTTTATCGATAACAAGCTTGGTCATGTGATCGTGCCGGGTCACATGACCCCTCTCATGGTGGAGGGGGGGGGGGGGGGAGGCGGCACTCGACCCCACTGAGGTTAAATGTGAAAGGTTACACAGGTTACACGGTTCCAGGGTTAAAGGTTAAACTAATGCCCCCTCCCCACTCTGCCCCTCCATCTCTCCCCCCACTCTCCCCACTCTCTCCCCACTCTCCCCCTCCCCCCACTCTCCCCCTCCCCCCACTCTCCCCCCACTCTGCCTCCCCCCACTCTCCCCCCACTCTGCCTCCCCCCACTCTCCCCCCACTCTCCCTCCACTCTCCCTCTCCCCCCACTCTGTCTCTCTCTCTCTCCCCCCCACTCTCACCACTCTCTCTCTCTCCCCCCACTCTCCCCCCACTCTCCCCCCACTCTCCCCCCACTCTCCCCCCACTCTCCCCACTCTGCCTCTCCATCTCTCCCTCTGATGCTGCTGATGATGGTGATGATATTGGTGGTATTGATGATGATGGTGATGGCGGTGGTGATGGTGGTGATGGTGGTGGTGATGGTGATGGCGGTAGTGGAGGTGATGATGGTGATGGTGGTATTGATGAAGGCGGTGTTAATGGCGTTGGTGGTGGTGGTGATGATGGTGATGGGGGTGGTGATGGTGGTGATGGTGGTAGTGGTGGTGATGGTGGTGAAGTCTGTGTCGCTGTAAAACCACGTGTTACCCGCGGGCCTTTTGAAAAGGATTTCGCTCGCTCTGATTGGCTCCTCTCCTCCCGGAGGTGGTGGGGTGGAGAGTCACCGACGGTGACGTCACCGCCACGCTGGGCGTGGCTTCTTGGTGGTGGTGGTCTGCTGGGCATCACTCACTCCACCTTCCTCCTGTAACTCCCTCCACCTCGCCCCTCCTTATTCACCCTCTCCCACCTCGTCCTCCTCCTCTCCCACCTCATCCCTCCTCCGCCCCCATCTCCATCCTCCCATCTCCTCTCCCACCTCATCGCCCCTCCCCATCTCCCTGTCCCCCCCCCCCTTCATCTCTCTATCTTCCTTGTCTCCCACCTCACCCCCATCTCTCTCCATCCTCCACTCCCATCCCTCCTCCCCCATCTCTCTCCTCTCTCTCCATCCTACTCCCATCCCTCCCAAACCCCCATCTCTCTCCTCTCTCTCCATCCTATACTCACATCCTCCCATCCCTCCTCCCCCATCTCTCTCCTCTCTCTCCATCCTACTCCCATCCTCCCTCCCAAACCCCCATCTCCCTCCTCTCTCTCTCCATCCTGTACTCCCATCCTCCCAAACCCACATCTCTCTCCTCTGTCTCTCCATCCTATACTCACAGCCTCCCATCCCTCCCAAACCCCCATCTCTCTCCTCTGTCTCTCCATCCTATACTCCCATCCTCCCATCCCTCCTCCCCCATCTCTCTCCTCTCTCTCTCCATCCTATACTCCCATCCTCCCATCCCTCCTCCCCCATCTACCTCCTCTCTCTCCATCCTATACTCCCATCCTCCCATCCCTCCTTCCTCATCTCTCTCCTCTCTCTCCATCCTATACTCACATCCTCCCTCCCAAACCCCCATCTCCCTCCTCTCTCTCCATCCTACTCCCATCCTCCCATCCCTCCCTCATCTCTCTCCTCTCTCTCCATCCTATACTCACAGCCTCCCATCCCTCCCAAACCCCCATCTCTCTCCTCTCTCTCCATCCTATACTCCCATCCTCCCATCCCTCCTCCCCCATCTCTCTCCTCTCTCTCTCCATCCTATACTCCCATCCTCCCATCCCTCCTCCCCCATCTCTCTCCATCCTATACTCCCATCCTCCCTCCCAAACCCCCATCTCTCTCCTCTCTCTCTCCATCCTATACTCCCATCCTCCCTCCCATCCTCCCTCCCATCTCTCTCCATCCTCCTCCCCCCCCATCTCCCTCCCATCCCTCCCCTCCCACCTCACCCCCTCCCACAACTGCGCTCCGATGGGCCGTTAGTAGTAAAATCGGCGGCGTCGCTGAGGCTGTAAATATTCTTGACCCAATACTGTGGCGGGCTTGGAGATTTTTACACGCGCGCACACACGCGCACACGTATATACACACGCGTATACACACACACACGCACGTATATACACACGCGTATACACACACACACGCACGTATACACACGTATACACACACGCACGTATACACACGCACGTATATACATACGTATACACACGTATACACACGCACGTATACACACGCACGAATACACACGCGCGTATACACACGTATATACACACACACACGTACACACACACGCACGTACACACACACGCACGTATACACACACGCACGTATACACACGCGCACGTATACACGCGCGCACGTATACACACACGCACACGTATATACACGCGCACGTATACACACACGCACGTACACGCACACGTACACACGCGCACGTATACATGCACACGCGCACGTATACATACACGGACGTATACACACACGCACACGTATACATACACGTGCGCATACGCACACGTATACATACACGCACACACGTATATACACACGCACACACGTATATACACACGCACGTATACATGCACACACGCACACGTATATACACACACGCACGTACACATACACGCACACTGGCGGAGTCAGTGGGGGGGGGGGGGGGTGGCACGTGCCCCCCTCCCCCCCCCCCCCTCAACGATCCCATCGAAATCCCACATTTCGATGGGATCGCTGTGATTTATCAGTACTAAATCGGACTTTTCGCGACACCAAACCCACCACCGCCACCATCGCCACCGCGCGCGCGGGACTCTGAGACGATGGGCTCCGGCAGTCCACAATTTGGCGACGGGCAAAGCGGCGGCGGCGGCGGCTGCGGCTGCTGCTGCTGCTGCTGCTACAACAACGACGACGACGACGACGACAGGCGGCTCGTCGAATCGTGCCCCGAGCCGCGTCCACAAGAGTCCACGACGCGACTCCCCAAGAAGGTCGTCGGCGCCTCTCGGCGGGCGCGACGGCGATGGGCAACCGGGCGGTTCGCGGTTCCCACCCACCTCTCGATCGATGGGGCCCGAAGCCACGCACACACACACGCACACGCACGCACACACACGCACACGCACGCACACACACGCACACGCACGCACGCACGAGCCGAATGATGGGCAACGGGAGACAACTCCCCCGCTCGCCGTTGTCCCCTGTCGGTTGTTTCGCTAGAGCAGCGTGAGAGGGCGGATCCGTGCAGCGGCGAGATTTTCCCTTCGGGGTTTCGTGCACCCTTTTTAGCGTGGACTTTGGCGAAAGGGAATCGGGGAGCGTGGATTCCTGCGGCCGCCGTAAGCTTCCAGCTCCTCGCTCGCTGACGGCGCCGTATACTCGCGAACAACTTGCAATTTTGATTCAAAGCCCTTCG
This sequence comes from Petromyzon marinus, assembly GCF_010993605.1. Classification (NCBI taxonomy): domain Eukaryota; kingdom Metazoa; phylum Chordata; class Hyperoartia; order Petromyzontiformes; family Petromyzontidae; genus Petromyzon; species Petromyzon marinus. Next base: position 26,905 of record NW_022638179.1, on the reverse strand, counting down.
TGACTGCAGGGGATTCGCATTCGGGGTTCTTTCGGGGGGGGGGGAAACGGTAAAATGATTTAAATATATATATAAAACGATCAAATTGCCGCGACGTTTCGACTGCAACGCTAGGAGCAATCGTCATCGGGCGTGAACACCACAGCAAAGAACAATTTGTAAGCAAGACGATTTGAAATTTAGGTTCGGATTTTTTCTTTTGGCGATGACGATTGCTTCTTGCGTTGCAGTCGAAACGTCGTGAGAATTTTATTGTCTTATATATATATTTTTAAAAAAAATAATTTTATTGTTTCCCTATCTACGTGGTGGCGACTTTACGGGAAGAACCAAGAATAATAATTTTTATTGTTTTACAATACTTTTGTTTTATATTTTTATTATTTTATTGTTTCCCTATCTACGTGGTGGTGACTTTACGGAAAGAACCAAGAATAATAATTTTTATTGTTTTACAATAATTTTGTTGTTTTACAATAATTTTATTGTTTTACAATAATTGTATTGTTTTATATTTTGTATTACTTTATTGTTTCCCTATCTACGTGGTGGTGACTTTACGGAAAGAACCAAGAATAATAATTTTGTTGTTTTACAATAATTTTATTGTTTTACAATAATTTTATTGTTTTATATTTTTTATTACTTTATTGTTTCCCTATCTACGTGGTGGTGACTTTACGGAAAGAACCAAGAATAATAATTTTGTTGTTTTACAATAATTTTGTTGTTTTACAATAATTTTATTGTTTTATATTTCTTGTATTACTTTATTGTTTCCCTATCTACGTGGTGGTGACTTTACGGGAAGAACCAAGAATAATAATTTTATTGTTTTACAATAATTTTATTGTTTTATATTTCTTGTATTACTTTATTGTTTCCCTATCTGCGTGGTGGTGACTTTTTTACCGAAAGAACCAAGAATGCGAACTCCTTACTCACTAACAACAACTCCTCTCATCATTTTTCACTGCTGGAGGGGGTTGACACTGTCCCCCCCTCCTACTTGAAAATCCTGGCTCCGCCATCACACACGGGTGCGGCGTGCGAATTCGTAAATAGGTGAATGGAATATCTCGTTAGCGTCTGTCTCTCCCTCCCCCCCCCCCAATCGCCAGGTGTATTATAGACAGACGTGTACCCCAGGGAGGGATTGGGGGGGGCAGACTTTGTGCGCGTTACGGCAGAAAGGTGACACGGGGTGGTGGCGTGGGGTGGGGGTTAATCGGTGGGCCACGTGGTGATGGTGGTGGTGGTGATGGTGGTGGTGGTCACTGACACCATGATGGTGGTGGTGGTGGTGGTCACTGACACCATGATGGTGGTGGTGGTCACTGACACCATGATGGTGATGGTGGTGATGGTGGTGGTGATGGTGGTCACTGACACCATGGTGGTGGTGATGGTGGTGGTCACTGACACCATGGTGGTGGTGATCACTGACACCATGATGGTGGTGGTGGTCACTGACACCATGATGATGATGATGGTGGTGGTGGTCACTGACACCATGATGATGGTGGTGGTGGTCACTGACACCATGATGATGGTGGTGGTGGTCACTGACACCATGATGATGATGGTGGTGGTCACTGACACCATGATGATGATGGTGGTGGTCACTGACACCATGATGGTGGTGGTGGTGGTCACTGACACCATGATGATGATGATGGTGGTGGTCACTGACACCATGATGATGGTGGTGGTGGTCACTGACACCATGATGATGATGGTGGTCACTGACACCATGGTGGTGGTGATCACTGACACCATGATGATGGTGGTGGTCACTGACACCATGATGATGATGATGGTGGTGGTCACTGACACCATGATGATGATGGTGGTGGTCACTGACACCATGATGGTGGAGAGTGAGAGAGTGTGAGAGAGTGAGAGAGAGACAGCGGTTTATCCACCTGCGTCGTTTACGTCCGGGGGAAAGAGGGGGAGCGAGACGCAACAATGCAACAATTATCCCGTGAGAGAGTGATGGGGAGAGTGTGAGAGAGTGTGAGAGAGTGTGAGAGAGTGTGAGAGAGTGTGAGAGTGAGAGAGAGTGTGAGAGAAAGAGTGTGATAGGGAGAGTATGATAGGGAGAGAGTGTGAGTGAGAGAGTGATGGGGAAAGCGTGAGAGAGTGTGAGAGAGTGTGAGAGAGTGATAGGGAGAGAGTGAGAGAGTTTGAGAGAGCGTGAGAGTGTGAGTGAGTGAGAGAGTGATAGGGAGAGTGTGGGAGAGTGAGAAAGAGTGATAGGGAGTGTGAGAGAGTGATAGGGAGAGAGTGTGAGAGAGAGTGATAGGGAGAATGTGAGAGAGAGTAATAGGGAGAGAGTGATAAGGAGAGAGTGTGAGAGAGTGTGAGAGAGTGATGGAGAGAGTGTGATAGGGAGAGAGTGATAGGGAGAGTGTGAGAGAGAGTGTGAGAGAGAGAGTGATAGGGAGAGAGTGAGAGAGAGAGAGTGATGGAGAGAGTGTGATAGGGAGAGAGTGATAGGGAGAGAGTGAGAGAGTGATAGGGATAGTGTGAGAGAGTAATAGTGAGAGAGAGTGATAGGGAGAGTGTGCGAGAGAGAGTGATAGGGAGAGAGTGTGAGAGAGAGAGTGATAGGGAGAGAGGGAGTGAGAGTGATAGGGATAGTGTGAGAGAGTAATAGGGAGAGAGTGTGATGGAGAGAGTGATAGGGAGAGAGGGAGTGAGAGTGATAGGGATAGTGTGAGAGAGTAATAGGGAGAGAGTGTGATGGAGAGAGTGATAGGGAGAGTGTGCGAGAGAGAGAATGATAGGGAGAGAGTGATAGGGAGAGAGTGAGAGAGTGTGAGAGAGAGAGAGTGATAGGGATAGTGAGAGAGAGAGTGATAGGGAGAGTGTGAGAGAGAGTGATAGGGAGAGAGAGTGTGAGAGAGTGATAGGGAGAGAGAGTGATAGGGAGAGAGAGTGATAGTGTGAGGGAGTGAGAGAGTGTGAGAGAAAGTGATAGGGAGAGTGTGAGAGAGAGAGTGATAGGGGAGAGTGTGTGAGAGAGAGTGATAGGGATAGTGTGAGAGAGTGATCGGGAGAGAGAGAGTATGAGAGAGAGTGATAGAGAGCTGGTGCCGTGTCTCCTATCCCCAGGGATGCTGGAGATCGATCGACCCCCCCCCCGATCCCCCTCCGCCGATTTCCCCCCCCCGTCGTTTGTATAAATAAATAAATAACTCCCGGTCGTCTTCCGCCTCTCTGTGCGCGCGGCTCGAATCACGGTGGGCACCCCTGGTTAATACTGCGGCAGGCACACACAGACGGGGCGCACACACACAATGAACACAAACACAACCACATACAGAGACATGATGAACACAATTTCGATTTAAAGCTTTCGTGACTGCAAGGATTCATCTTCTTTGGTTCTTTCGGTAAAGTCACGTAGAATGAGAATAAAATAATAAATTGATAAAATAAAATAACACAATAATATTCTCACGACGTTTCGGCCACAACACAAGCGGCCTTCATCAGGTGAAGGGACGAGACTGTCTGGTAGGACAGCGCCCTAGGACATGCACCACCAGCTGTAACCCCCGCCCTAGGACAGCGCCCTACCAGACAGTCTCGTCCCTTCACCTGATGAAGGCAGCTTGTGTTGTGGCCGAAACGTCGTGAGAATATTGTGTTATTTTATTTTATCAATTTATTATTTTATTCTCATTCTACGTGACTTTACCGAAAGAACCAAAGAAGATGATGAACACAACCACAATAATAAACACAATACTCATTGTTTTTTTCGGTAAAGTCACCTATGTAGAAATACAATAAAATTACATTAAAACAAGACAATCACGACGTTTAGATCACAACACAAGCGATCTTCATCAGGTGTCAAGAGCAAATCGCGGAGGTAAATACAACAACAAAAAGATCTTTGTTCTATTTACCTCCATGATTTGCTCTTGACACCTGATGAAGATCGCTTGTGTTGTGATCAAAACGTCGTGATTGTTTTAATGTAATTTTATTGTGTTTCTACAGACGTGACTTTACCGAAAAAACCAATGAGTAATTTTATGCAGTCACGAAAGCTTGAATTACCTTATCAACAAACACAATAAACAAACACAATGAACACACGCTGAAATATTATGCACTACACTATACACTACTATACACGATACACTACGCCAGGCTAGGTGCAGGAGGTCTCGGAACTTAGATGACCTGTAGATGCACCAGAACAGCTGTAACCCCCCTACTGTGCCAGGCTAGGTGCAGGAGGTCTCGGAACTTAGATGACCTGTAGATGCACTACCAGCTGTAACCCGCTACTGTGCCAGGCTAGGTGCAGGAGGTATCAGAACTTAGATTACCTGTAGATGCACCACCAGCTGTAACCCCCCCTACTGTGCCAGGCTAGGTGCAGGAGGTCTCGGAACTTAGATGATCTGTAGATGCACCACCAGCTGTAACCCCCCTACTGTGCCAGGCTAGGTGCAGGAGGTCACGGGACTTAGATGACCTGTAGATGCACCAGACCAGCTGTAACCCCCCTACTGTGCCAGGCTAGGTGCAGGAAGTCTCGGAACTTAGATGACCTGTAGATGCACCACCAGCTGTAACCCCCATGCTGTGCCAGGCTAGGTGCAAGAGGTCTCGGAACTTAGATGACCTGTAGATTCACCACCAGCTGTAACCCCCATACTGTGCCAGGCTAGGTGCAGGAGGTCACGGGACTTAGATGACCTGTAGATGCACCACCAGCTGTAACCCCCATACTGTGCCAGGCTAGGTGCAGGAGGTCACGGGACTTAGATGACCTGTAGATTCACCACCAGCTGTAACCCCCATACTGTGCCAGGCTAGGCGCAGGAGGTCTCGGAACTTAGATGACCTGTAGATGCACTACCAGATGTAACCCGCTACTGTGCCAGGCTAGGTGCAGGAGGTCTCAGAACTTAGATTACCTGTAGATGCACCAGACCAGCTGTAACCCCCATACTGTGCCAGGCTAGGTGCAGGAGGTCTCGGAACGTAGATGACCTGTAGATGCACCACCAGCTGTAACCCCCATACTGTGCCAGGCTAGGTGCAGGAGGTCACGGGACTTAGATGACCTGTAGATGCACCAGACCAGCTGTAACCCCCCTACTGTGCCAGGCTAGGTGCAGGAGGTCTCGGAACGTAGATGACCTGTAGATACACCACCAGCTGTAACCCCCCTACTGTGCCAGGCTAGGTGCAGGAGTTCTCGGAACTTAGATGACCTGTAGATGCACCACCAGCTGTAACCCCCCTACTGTGCCAGGCTAGGTGCAGGAGGTCTCGGAACTTAGATGACCTGTAGATGCACCAGAACAGCTGTAACCCCCCTACTGTGCCAGGCTAGATGCAGGAGGTCTCGGAACTTAGATGACCTGTAGATGCACCAGACCAGCTGTAACCCCCATACTGTGCCAGGCTAGGTGCAGGAGGTCTCGGAACTTAGATGACCTGTAGATGCACCAGACCAGCTGTAACCCCCCTACTGTGCCAGGCTATGTGCAGGAGGTCTCGGAACTTAGATGACCTGTAGATGCACCACCAGCTGTAACCTCCATACTGTGCCAGGCTAGGTGCAGGAGGTCTCGGAACTTAGATGACCTGTAGATGCACCACCAGCTGTAACCCCCCTACTGTGCCAGGCTAGGTGCAGGAGGTCTCGGAACTTAGATGACCTGTAGATGCACCAGACCAGCTGTAACCCCCATAATGTGCCAGGCTAGGTGCAGGAGGTCTCGGAACTTAGATGACCTGTAGATGCACCACCAGCTGTAACCCCAATACTGTGCCAGGCTAGGTGCAGGAGGTCTCGGAACTTAGATGACCTGTAGATGCACCAGACCAGCTGTGACCCCCCTACTGTGCCAGGCTAGGTGCAGGAGGTATCAGAACTTAGATGACCTGTAGATGCACCACCAGCTGTAACCCCCCTACTGTGCCAGGCTAGGTGCAGGAGGTCACGGGACTTAGATGACCTGTAGATGCACCACCAGCTGTAACCCCCCTACTGTGCCAGGCTAGGTGCAGGAGGTCACGGAACTTAGATGACCTGTAGATGCACCACCAGCTGTAACCCCCCTACTGTGCCAGGCTAGGTGCAGGAGTTCTCGGAACTTAGATGTTCTGTAGATGCACCACCAGCTGTAACCCCCATACTGTGCCAGGCTAGGTGCAGGAGGTCTCGGAACTTATATAACCTGTAGATGCACCACCAGCTGTAACCCCCATACTGTGCCAGGCTAGGTGCAGGAGGTCTCGGAACTTAGATGACCTGTAGATGCACCACCAGCTGTAACCCCCCTACTGTGCCAGGCTAGGTGCAGGAGGTCTCGGAACTTAGATGACCTGTAGATGCACCACCAGCTGTAACCCCCATACTGTGCCAGGCTAGGTGCAGGAGGTCTCGGAACTTAGATGACCTGTAGATGCACCAGACCAGCTGTAACCCCCCTACTGTGCCAGGCTAGGTGCAGGAGGTCTCGGAACTTAGATGACCTGTAGATGCACCAGACCAGCTGTAACCCCCCTACTGTGCCAGGCTAGGTGCAGGAGGTCTCGGAACTTAGATTACCTGTAGATTCACCACCAGCTGTAACCCCCCTACTGTGCCAGGCTAGGTGCAGTAGCAGTAGCAGCGTCCTTCACGAGCCTCCTCCTTTCCACAGAAGGCGATGTTGACGTCACTAAACAATCAGCGACCACCCCCCACCACCATCACCGCGTTTGGAATGCGCCAATGACATTCCAATCTCGCGCCGGACTGTACCAAGTGGGTCACCTCATCCGGGGGGGGGGGGGTAGGAGGAGGGGTAAGAGGTGGGAGATTCCACTAGCGCAAACATTTAAAGAAAATAACATTTTTAACCGTGAAATTACGAATTCACGTCGCATCTGTCGGATTAACTCGTTGTCCTTCCACGTGTAAAAAAAAATCTCTTTTTTTATTTTGTGTTTGTTTACATTACTAAAACAAATTCATGGGTTACGGAAACGAGCGAGAGATGGGAGTGGCATTTCCTGAATCCGAAGAAGCTCCGTCCCTTTAGCGCTCTCTCTCGCTCTCTCTTCTCTCTCTCCCCTCCCCAGCAAACAATTGAACAGTTTTTTTCCTTTCAATTCGATCGACTTTTTTTAAAACCGGTTTAAAGAAACCGGTTAAGGAAAACCGGTTGGAAATCCGAACGCAGCCACCACACATCGCAAACGGGGGGGGAGAGACTTCGTGAAATGGCTGCCGCGATACTCGCCCGTCAACGGGTGAGATAAGAGACGCACACACACACACAGTCACGACTCGGACAGGGTCTGTCCACTGCTAGGTGAAGACCACCATCATCACTACCATCACCACCATCGCCATCTTCACTACCATCATCACTACCATCACCACTACCGCCATCATCATCTTCACCACCATCATCATCTTCACCACTACCATCATCTTCACCACCACCATCACCACTACCATCATCTTCACAACTACCGTCATCACTACCATCACCACTACCGCCATCATCCACTTCACCACTACCATCATCCACTTCACCACTACCACCACCATCATCATCTTCACCACTACCATCATCCACTTAACTACCATCACCACTACCATCATCCACTTCACTACCATTATCATCTCCACCATCACCATCATCTCCACCATCATCATCTTCACCACTACCATCATCCACTACCATCATCTTCACCACTACCATCACCACTACCATCATCTTCACCACTACCATCATCTTCACCACTACCATCATCACCACCACCATCATCATCTTCACCACTACCATCACCACTACCATCATCTTCACCACTACCATCACCACTACCATCATCTTCACCACTACCATCATCTTCACCACTACCATCACCACTACCATCATCTTCACCACTACCATCATCTTCACCACTACCATCACCATCTTCACCACTACCATCATCCACTTAACTACCATCACCACTACCATCATCCACTTCACCACTACCACCACCATCTTCACCACTACCATCATCTCCACCATCACCATCATCTCCACCATCATCATCTTTCACCACCACCATCATCTCCATCACCATCATCACTACCACCACCATCATCTTCACCACCACCTTCACCACCATCAGCTTCACCCCCATCACCATCCTTCACCACCATCATCCTCACCACCACCATCCTCACAACCATCACCATCTTCACCACCATCATCTTCACCATCACCATCATCTTCACCACTACCATCTTCACCACCACTACCATCTTCACCACCACCTTCACCACCATCACCTTCACCATCACCATCTTCACTACCACCACCACCTTCACCACCATCATCACCAGGCTCTATCCACTGCTGCATGATGGTAGATATCCTCACCATCATCATCTTCACCACCATCTTCACCATTTTCATCATCATCAGGCCCTACCCACTGCTGCATGATGGTAGATATCCCCACCACCACCATCATCTTCACCACTACCATCATCATCAGGCCCTATCTACTGCTGCATGATGGTAGATATCCCCACCACCACCACCATCATCATCTTCACCATCTTCATCATCATCAGGCCCTACCCACTGCTGCATGATGGTCGATATCCCCACCACCACCATCTTCATCATCATCAGGCCCTATCTACTGCTGCATGATGGTAGATATCCCCACCACCACCATCTTCATCATCATCAGGCCCTATCTACTGCTGCATGATGGTAGATATCCCCACCACCACCATCATCATCATCAGGCCCTATCTACTGCTGCATGATGGTAGATATCCCCACCACCATCATCTTCACCATCATCATCATGCCCTATCTACTGCTGCATGATGGTAGATATCACCACCACCATCTTCATGATCATCAGGCCCTATCTACTGCTGCATGATGGTAGATATCCCCACCACCATCATCATCTTCACCACCATCTTCATGATCATCAGGCCCTATCTACTGCTGCATGATGGTAGATATCCCCACCACCATCATCATCTTCACCACCATCTTCATGATCATCAGGCCCTATCTACTGCTGCATGATGGTAGATATCCCCACCACACAACACAGACGTACGCGCGCTTATCGTGAACGTTGAGGCGAAGTAAATGTCGCGTTGCCGGCTAACTCTGCCGTTCGTGCTCCACTTAAATCACGAATTTAGTGGGCCACCAACTCCTCGACTCTCCCACTTGAGTCACGAATTTAGTGGGCCACCACCAACTCGTCTCTCCCACTTGAGTCACGAATTTAGTGGCCACCACCACCAACTCCTCGACTCTCCCACTTGAGTCACGAATTTAGTGGCCTCATCCTCGACTCTCCCACTTGAGTCACGAATTTAGTGGCCACCACCTCCTCGACTCTCCCACTTGAGTCACGAATTTAGTGGCCTCATCCTCGACTCTCCCACTTGAGTCACGAATTTAGTGGCCACCACCACCAGCTCGACTCTCCCACTTGAGTCACGAATTTAGTGGCCACCACCACCAACTCCTAGACTCTCCCACTTGAGTCACGAATTTAGTGGGCCACCACCAGCTCGACTCTCCCACTTGAGTCACGAATTTAGTGGCCACCACCAACTCGCTCGAACTTGAGTCACGAATTTAGTGGGCCACCACCACCTCGACTCTCCCACTTGAGTCACGAATTTAGTGGCCACCACCACCTCGACTCTCCACTTGAGTCACGAATTTAGTGGCCACCAACTCGCTCGAACTTGAGTCACGAATTTAGTGGCCACCACCACCTCGACTCTCCCACTTGAGTCACGAATTTAGTGGCCACCACCACCTCGACTCTCCCACTTGAGTCACGAATTTAGTGGCCTCATCCTCGCCTTTCCCACTTGAGTCACGAATTTAGTGGCCACCACCACCTCGACTCTCCCACTTGAGTCACGAATTTAGTGGCCACCACCACCTCGACTCTCCCACTTGAGTCACGAATTTAGTGGCCACCACCACCACCAGCTCGACTCTCTCCACTTGAGTCACGAATTTAGTGGCCACCACCAACTCGTCGACTCTCCACTTAAATCACGAATTTAGTGGCCACCACCACCAGCTCGACTCTCTCCCACTTGAGTCACGAATTTAGTGGGCCACCACCACCAACTCCTCGACTCTCCCACTTGAAATCGGCTCACTTAATTGGCGTTAAAACCGATCACTTCTCGGACGGAATGACGTCCACAAAGCCCCCCTCCGGTAATGAATCCAGTGGTCGGTTTAAAAACCATCGATAATCGTGGTTTATGAACCGTGCGAGCGAGAGGCTTTGTGGGGAGTTAACGATGAAACGATTTGCTTTCGTGAAGGGAGGTTTAACAATTTAAATGCGATTTAAAATAAAAAAAATCTTACTCGAGGCCCCCAGTGTGGCATTGTTGTGCAGCCTCGGCCTCGCCTGGGTTACCGACGCCGGAGTTGGGGCCGCGTTCCCCCGCAGGGGATTCTAGGAAAGTGGCGGGGCGTCCGTTTTTGGAGCTAGGCCCCGTAGTCGTTAATAAAGCTTAAACTTAAACTTGGATAGGTTTAAATTAAACTTTACAAGTTTAATTTTAATGCGCGTTGTTTTTATTAAAATGTGTCATCGACGTGAGTGTGGGCACGAACGGTAGAGCGAGCCGCTTGCAATAATGGAATGTTTGACTGGGCCCAAATAATCATCATCATCATCATCCTCGCCTCTAGGGTCGATACATTCAAGTACCGCTTTGTGTGTGTGGGGAGGTTTGTGTCACAGCCGCCCACTCCGCCTTCACAGCCCCCCACTCCGCCTTCACAGCCCCCCACTCCGCCTTCACAGCCCCCCACTCCGCCTTCACAGCCCCCCACTCAGCCTTCACAGCCCCCCACTCCACCTTCACAGCCCCCCACTCAGCCTTCACAGCCCCCCACTCTGCCTTCACAGCCCCTCACTCCGCCTTCACAGCCCCCCACTTCGCCTTCACAGCCCCCCACTTCGCCTACACAGCCCCCCCACTCCGCCTTCACAGCCCCCCACTCCGCCTTCACAGCCCCCCACTCCACCTTCAGAGCCCCCCACTCCGCCTTCACAGCCCCCCACTCCGCCTTCACAGCCCCCCACTCCGCCTTCACAGCCCCCCACTCCACCCCTGTGTGCGTAAGAGCCCCCCACTCCACGCCTATGTGTGTTCGCGAGCCCCCCATTCCACGCCTGTGTGTGTGTAAAAGCCCCCCACTCCGCCTCTGTGTGTGTGTAAGAGCCCCCCACTCCACCCCTGTTTGTATGCGCGAGCCCCCCACTCCACGCCTCTGTGTGTAAGAGCCCCCCACTCCACGCCTGTGTGTGTGTAAGAGCCCCCCACTCCACGCCTGTGTGTGTGTAAGAGCCCCCCACTCCGCTCCTGTGTGTGTAAGAGCCCCCCACTCCGCTCCTGTGTGTGCAAGAGCCCCCCACTCCGCCCCTGTGTGTGTAAGAGCCCCCCACTCACGTCCCGCGTGCCGTGAGTAAAGCCGCTGGGTTGGGGGGGGGGTGCCGTGCCCCCCCTACCCTTCCCCCGTCTCTTGCAGGCCGAGAGGGATGAAGATGGCGATTGTGGATTTAGCTTACACAGTGCCAGGGTCCACGAGGATCTCGGGGTACACGGCACGGGCAGTGGGTCGTGGTGGCGGTGGTGGTGGTGATGGTGGTGGTGGCGGTGGTGGTGACGGTGGTGGTGACGGTGACCGTGACGGTGATAGTGGTGGCGGTTGCGGTGGTGGTGGCGGTGACGGTGATAGTGGTGGCAACGGTGGTAACGGTGATAGTGGTGACGGTGATGGTGGTGGCGGTGGTGGTGACCGTGACGGTGATAGTGGTGGCGGTTGCGGTGGTGGTGGCGGTAACGGTGATAGTGGTGGCGGTGGTGGTGGTGACGGTGATAGTGGTGGCAGTGGCGGTGGTGATAGTGGTGGCGGTGGTGGTGGTGATGGTAACGGTGATAGTGGTGGCGGTGGTGACGGTGATAGTAGTAGTCGTGGCGGTGGTGGTGATAGTGGTGGCGGTTGCGGTGGTGGTGGCGGTAACAATGATAGTGGTGGCGGTAACAATGATAGTGGTGGTGGTGACGGTGATAGTGGTGGCGGTGGTGGTATCGGTGATAGTGGTGGCGGTGGTGACGGTGATAGTGGTAGTCGTGGCGGTGGTGGTGATAGTGGTGGCGGTTGCGGTGGTGGTGGCGGTAACAATGATAGTGGTGGTGGTGACGGCGATAGTGGTGGCAGTGGCGGTGGTGATAGTGGTGGTGTGTGTGGAGTGGTGGTGGTCGTGGTATGAGTTGAGTGATGGTGGAGGTGGTGGTGGTGGTGTGTGTGCGGAGTGGTGGTGGTGGTGGTGTTGGTGTGTGGAGCTCCGGTAGTGGTGATGGAGATGGTGATGATGATGGTGATGTGTGTTGAGTGGTGATGGAGATGGTTGTAGTGTGTGTGGAGTGGTGGTGGTGGTGTTGGTGTGTGGAGCTCCGGTAGTGGTGATGGAGATGGTGATGATGGTGATGTTTGTTGGGTGGTGGAGATGGTGGTAGTGTGTGTGAAGTGGTGGTGGTGGTGGTGTTGGTGTGTGGAGCTCCGGTAGTGGTGATGGAGATGGTGATGATGATGGTGATGTTTGTTGGGTGGTGGTGGAGATGGTGGTAGTGTGTGCGGAGTGGTGGTGGTGGTGTTGGTGTGTGGAGCTCCGGTAGTGGTGATGGAGATGGTGATGATGATGGTGATGATGATGGTGATGTGTGTTGAGTAGTGGTGGAGATGGTGGTAGTGTGTGCGGAGTGATGGTGGTGTTGGTGTGTGGAGTTCAGGTCGTGGTGATTGAGGTGGTGATGATGATGATGGTGATGTGTGTTGAGTGGTGGTGGAGATGGTGGTAGTGTGTGCGGAGTGATGGTGGTGTTGGTGTGTGGAGTTCAGGTCGTGGTGATTGAGGTGGTGATGATGGTGATGTTTGTTGGGTGGTGATGGTGGAGATGGTGGTAGTGTGTGCGGAGTGGTGGTGGTGGTGGTGTTTGAGGTTGAGCGGTGTGCTGTGGACCACCTTTCTCTACAGTGATGACAGGTAACGCCGCTGCTACGTGTGTGTGTGTGTGCCGCTCTGTGTGTGCTGCTGCTACGTGTGTGTGTGCCGCTGTGTATGCTGCTACTACGCGTGTGTGTGTGTGCCGCTGTGTATGCTGCTGCTGCGTGTGTGTGTGCCGCTCTGTGTGTGCTGCCGCTGTGTGTGCCGCTCTGCGTGTGTGTGTGCTGCCGCTGTGTATGCTGCTGCTACGTGTGTGTGTGTGCCGCTGTGTGTGTGCTGCTGCTACGTGTGTGTGTGTGTGCCGCTCTGTGTGTGCCGCTGCTACGTGTTTGTGTGTGTGCCGCTGTGTGTGCTGCTACGTGTGTGTGTGTGCCGCTCTGTGCTGCTGCTGCTACGTGTGTGTGTGTGCCGCTCTGTGTGTGCTGCTACGTGTGTGTGTGTGCCGCTGTGTGTGTGCTGCTGCTACGTGTGTGTGTGTGTGTGCCGCTGTGTATGCTGCTGCTACGCGTGTGTGTGTGTGTGCTGCCGCTGTGTGTGTGCTGCTGCTACGTGTGTGTGTGTGTGCCGCTGTGTATGCTGCTGCTACGTGTTTGTGTGTGTGTGTGCCGCTCTGTGTGTGCTGCTGCTACGTGCGTGTGTGTGTGTGTGCCGCTCTGTGTGTGCCGCTGCTACGTGTGTGTGTGTGTGCCGCTGTGTGTGCTGCTACGTGTGTGTGTGTGTGTGTGCCGCTGTGTGTGCTGCAACGTGTGTGTGTGTGCCGCTCTGTGTGTGTGTGTGCCGCTCTGTGCTGCTGCTGCTACGTGTGTGTGTGTGCCGCTCTGTGTGTGCTGCTGCTACGTGTGTGTGTGTGCCGCTGTGTGTGCTGCTGCTGCTTGTATGTGTGCCGCTGTGTGTGTGTGCCGCTCTGTGTGTGCCGCTGTTGCGGTGTTCCTGCCTCTTGCTCACTCGTAACTTGGATACCTGGGAGCTTAATTCACGCTCATTTCCTGAGCTATACCACCACCACGGCCACCACCGCCGCCACCACCACCATCCACCCACACTCCCTACTGGTGTTAATGCCCCCCCCGGTGGTTGCGTTGATTTCCGCTGAGGGTTGTGACGATCAAGGTGCCTGCCGCTCGCTCGCTCGCTTGCCGCTGAACTCCCGCTCGCTTGCGTCTGCGTTCGCGCCCGCAACACGGTTGTAGCGGTAGCAGCAGTGTGTTGTGTGTGTGTGTGTCTTTGTCTGTGTGTCTGCGTGTGTGTGTGTGTGTCTGTGTGTGTAGAATGAGGAGTTCCGTAACCTCTCCTTGTCGGGCCACGTGGGATTTGACAGCCTGCCCGATCAGCTGGTCAACAAATCCATCAGCCAAGGATTCTGCTTCAACATCCTGTGTGTTGGTCTGTACTCGCTGTTGCTCGCTCGCTCGCACACTCACTCGGTCGCACAGACACTCGCACAGACACTCGCACAGACACTCACACAGACACTCACACAGACACTCACACAGACACACGCACAGACACTCACACAGACACTCGCACAGACACTCACACAGACACACGCACAGACACTCACACAGACACTCGCACAGACACTCACACAGACACACGCACAGACACACACACAGACACACTCACACAGACACTCACACAGACACACGCACAGACACTCACACAGACACTCGCACAGACACACACACAGACACTCGCACAGACACACGCACAGACACACGCACAGACACTCGCACAGACACACACACAGACACTCACACAGACACTCACACAGACACTCACACAGATACACGCACAGACACACACAGACACACACACAGACACTCGCACAGACACACACACAGACACACACAGACACACACACAGACACTCGCACAGACACACACACAGACACTCGCACAGACACACACACAGACACTCACACAGACACTCGCACAGACACTCGCACAGACACTCGCACAGACACTCACACAGACACTCGCACAGACACTCGCACAGACACTCACACAGACACACGCACAGACACTCACACAGACACACGCACAGACACACGCACAGACACTCGCACAGACACTCGCACAGACACTCGCACAGACACACGCACAGACACTCGCACAGACACTCACACAGACACACGCACAGACACTCACACAGACACACGCACAGACACACGCACAGACACTCGCACAGACACTCGCACAGACACACGCACAGACACTCACACAGACACACGCACAGACACACGCACAGACACACGCACAGACACTCGCAAAGACACTCGCACAGACACACGCACAGACACTCGCACAGACACTCGCACAGACACTGACACAGACACACAGACACTCGTACAGACACTCGCACAGACACTCGCACAGACACTCACACAGACACTCACACAGACATTCACACAGACACTCACACAGACACTCACACAGACACACGCACAGACACTCACACAGACACACGCACAGACACACGCACAGACACACGCACAGACACACGCACAGACACTCGCACAGACACTCACACAGACACAGACACTCATACAGACACTCACACAGACACACGCACAGACACTCGCACACACTCGCACACACTCGCTCACACTTGCTCACACTCGCTCACACTCGCTCACGCTCGCTCACATACTAATACTCACACTCACTAATACTGCCACTCACTCCCACTCACTCACGCGCATACACTCACGTACAGACTCACTCACGTACAGACTCACTCACGTACAGACTCACACTCACTCAGGCGAGTCAGGGATTGGTAAATCTACCATGGACACGCTGTCTCCTCTCACCGTGTGTGTGTGTCTCACCGTGTGTGTCTCACCGTGTGTGTGTGTGTCTCACTGTGTGTGTGTGTGTGTGTCTCACCGTGTGTGTGTGTCTCACCGTGTGTGTGTGTCTCACCGTGTGTGTGTGTCTCACTGTGTGTGTGTGTGTCTCACCGTGTGTGTGTCTCACCGTGTGTGTGTGTGTCTCACTGTGTGTGTGTGTGTGTCTCACCGTGTGTGTGTGTGTCTCACTGTGTGTGTGTGTGTCTCACCGTGTGTGTGTGTCTCACCGTGTGTGTGTGTCTCACCGTGTGTGTGTGTCTCTCACACTGTGTGTGTGTCTCACCGTGTGTGTGTGTCTCACCGTGTGTGTGTGTGTGTGTCTCACCGTGTGTGTGTGTCTCACCGCGTGTGTGTGTGTGTCTCACCGTGTGTGTGTGTGTGTCTCACCGTGTGTGTGTGTGTGTCTCACCGTGTGTGTGTGTGTCTCACCGTGTGTGTGTGTGTGTCTCACCGTGTGTGTGTGTGTGTCTCACCGTGTGTGTGTGTGTCTCACCGCGTGTGTGTGTGTCTCACCGCGTGTGTGTGTGTCTCACCGCGCGTGTGTGTGTGTCTCACCGTGTGTGTGTGTGTGTCTCACCCACCGTGTGTGTCTCACCGTGTGTGTCTCACCGTGTGTGTGTGTCTCACCGTGTGTGTGTGTGTGTGCCTCACCGTGTGTGTGTGTCTCACCGTGTGTGTGTGTCTCACCGTGTGTTTGTGTGTCTCACCGTGTGTGTGTGTGTCTCACAGTGTGTGTGTGTCTCACCGTGTGTGTGTGTGTCTCACCGTGTGTGTGTGTGTCTCACCGTGTGTGTGTGTGTCTCACCGTGTGTGTGTGTCTCTCCGTGTGTGTGTGTGTGTGTCTCACCGTGTGTGTGTGTCTCACCGTGTGTGTGTGTCTCACCGTGTGTGTGTGTCTCACCGTGTACGTGTGTGTGTCTCACCGTGTGTGTGTGTCTCACCGTGTGTGTGTGTCTCACCGTGTGTGTGTGTCTCACCGTGTGTGTGTGTGTCTCACTGTGTGTGTGTGTCTCACCGTGTGTGTGTGTCTCACCGTGTGTGTGTGTCTCACCGTGTGTGTGTGTGTCTCACCGTGTGTGTGTGTGTCTCACCGTGTGTGTGTGTGTCTCACCGTGTGTGTGTGTGTCTCACCGTGTGTGTGTGTCTCACCGTGTGTGTGTGTGTCTCACCGCGTGTCTCTCCGCAGGCGAGACGGGGATTGGTAAATCCACCATGATGGACACGCTGTCTCCTCTCACCGTGTGTGTGTGTCTCACCGTGTGTGTGTGTGTGTCTCACCGTGTGTGTGTGTCTCACTGTGTGTGTGTCTCACCGTGCGTGTGTGTGTGTCTCACCGTGCGTGTGTGTGTGTCTCACTGTGTGTGTGTGTCTCACCACGTGTGTGTGTGTCTCACCGTGTTTGTGTGTGTGTGTCGCACCGTGTGTGTGTGTATCTCACCGTGTGTGTGTGTGTGTCTCACCGTGTGTGTGTGTGTCTCACCGTGTGTGTGTGTGTCTCACCGTGTGTGTGTGTGTCTCACCGTGTGTGTGTGTGTGTGTCTCACCGTGTGTGTGTGTGTGTCTCACCGTGTGTGTGTGTGTCTCACCGTGTGTGTGTGTGTCTCACCGTGTGTGTGTGTCTCACCGTGTGTGTGTGTCTCACCGTGTGTGTGTGTGTCTCACCGTGTGTGTGTGTCTCACCGTGTGTGTGTGTCTCACCGTGTGTGTGTGTGTGTCTCACCGTGTGTGTGTGTATCTCACCGTGTGTGTGTGTGTGTCTCACCGTGTGTGTGTGTGTCTCACTGTGTGTGTGTGTGTGTCTCACTGTGTGTGTGTGTATCTCACCGTGTGTGTGTGTGTGTCTCACCGTGTGTGTGTGTGTCTCACCGTGTGTGTGTGTCTCACCGTGTGTGTGTGTCTCACCGTGTGTGTGTGTGTGTCTCACCGCGTGTGTGTGTGTCTCACCGTGTGTGTGTGTGTGTCTCACCGTGTGTGTGTGTGTTTCACTGTGTACGTGTGTGTGCCTCACCGTGTGTGTGTGTGTCTCACCGTGTGTGTGTGTGTCTCACCGTGTGTGTGTGTCTCACCGTGTGTGTGTGTCTCACCGTGTGTGTGTGTCTCACCGTGTGTGTGTGTCTCACCGTGTGTGTGTGTGTCTCACCGTGTGTGTGTGTCTCACCGTGTGTGTGTGTGTCTCACCGTGTGTGTGTCTCACCGTGTGTGTGTCACACTGTGTGTGTGTCTCACCGTGTGTGTGTGTCTCACCGTGTGTGTGTGTGTCTCACCGTGTGTGTGTGTGTCTCAGTGTGTGTGTGTGTCTCACCGTGTGTGTGTGTCTCACCGTGTGTGTGTGTGTCTCACTGTGTGTGTGTGTGTGTGTCTCACCGTGTGTGTGTGTCTCTCCGTGTGTGTGTGTGTCTCACCGTGTGTGTGTGTCTCACCGTGTGTGTGTGTCTCACCGTGTGTGTGTGTGTCTCACCGTGTGTGTGTGTCTCACCGTGTGTGTGTGTGTCTCACCGTGTGTGTGTGTGTCTCAGTGTGTGTGTGTGTCTCACCGTGTGTGTGTGTCTCACCGTGTGTGTGTGTGTCTCACTGTGTGTGTGTGTGTGTGTCTCACTGTGTGTGTGTGTGTGTGTCTCACTGTGTGTGTGTGTCTCACCGTGTGTGTGTGTCTCACCGTGTGTGTGTCTCACCGTGTGTGTGTCACACTGTGTGTGTGTGTCTCACGTGTGTGTGTGTCTCACGTGTGTGTGTGTGTGTCTCACCGTGTGTGTGTGTGTCTCACCGTGTGTGTGTGTCTCACCGTGTGTGTGTGTCTCACCGTGTGTGTGTGTCTCACCGTGTGTGTGTGTGTCTCACCGTGTGTGTGTGTGTCTCACCGTGTGTGTGTGTGTCTCACCGTGTGTGTGTGTGTCTCACCGTGTGTGTGTGTGTCTCACCGTGTGTGTGTGTGTCTCACCGCGTGTCTCTCCGCAGGCGAGACGGGGATTGGTAAATCCACCATGATGGACACGCTGTCTCCTCTCACCGTGTGTGTGTGTCTCACCGTGTGTGTGTGTGTCTCACCGTGTGTGTGTGTCTCACTGTGTGTGTGTCTCACCGTGCGTGTGTGTGTGTCTCACCGTGCGTGTGTGTGTGTCTCACTGTGTGTGTGTGTCTCACCACGTGTGTGTGTGTCTCACCGTGTGTGTGTGTCTCACCGTGTGTGTGTGTGTCTCACCGTGTGTGTGTGTGTCTCACCGTGTGTGTGTCTCACCGTGTGTGTGTGTCTCACCGTGTGTGTGTGTCTCACCGTGTGTGTGTGTCTCACCGTGTGTGTGTGTGTGTCGCACCGTGTGTGTGTGTGTGTCTCACCGTGTGTGTGTGTGTCTCACCGTGTGTGTGTGTCTCACCGTGTGTGTGTGTGTCTCACCGTGTGTGTGTGTCTCACCGTGTGTGTGTGTGTGTGTGTCTCACCGTGTGTGTGTGTGTGTGTCTCACCGTGTGTGTGTGTCTCACCGTGTGTGTGTGTGTGTCTCACAGTGTGTGTGTGTGTCTCACCGTGTGTGTGTGTCTCTCCGTGTGTGTGTGTGTCTCACCGTGTGTGTGTGTCTCACCGTGTGTGTGTGTGTCTCACCGTGTGTGTGTGTGTCTCACCGTGTGTGTGTGTCTCACCGTGTGTGTGTGTCTCACCGTGTGTGTGTGTCTCACCGTGTGTGTGTGTCTCACCGTGTGTGTGTCTCACCGTGTGTGTGTCACCGTGTGTGTGTGCCTCACCGTGTGTGTGTGTGTGTCTCACCGTGTGTGTGTGTGTCTCACCGTGTGTGTGTGTGTCTCACCGTGTGTGTGTGTGTGTCTCACCTTGTGTGTGTGTGTCTCACCGTGTGTGTGTGTGTGTCTCACCGTGTGTGTGTGTGTGTCTCACCGTGTGTGTGTGTGTGTCACCGTGTGTGTGTGTCTCACCGTGTGTGTGTGTCTCACCGTGTGTGTGTGTCTCACCGTGTGTGTGTGTGTGTGTCTCACCACGTGTGTGTGTGTGTCTCACCGTGTGTGTGTGTGTGTGTCTCACCACGTGTGTGTCTCTCTGCAGGCGAGACGGGGATTGGTAAATCCACCATGATGGACACGCTGTCTCCTCTCACCGTGTGTGCGTGTGTGTGTGTGTCTCACCGTGTGTGTGTGTCTCACCGTGTGTGTGTGTGTGTGTCTCACCACGTGTGCGTCTCTCCGTGTGTGTGTGTCTCTCCGTGTGTGTGTGTGTCTCACCGTGTGTGTGTGTGTCTCACCGTGTGTGTGTGTGTGTGTCTCACCGTGTGTGTGTGTCTCACCGTGTGTGTGTGTCTCACCGTGTGTGTGTGTGTCTCACCGTGTGTGTGTGTGTGTCTCACCGTGTGTGTGTGTGTCTCACTGTGTGTGTGTCTCACTGTGTGTGTGTCTCACTGTGTGTGTGTCTCACCGTGTGTGTGTGTGTGTCTCACCGTGTGTGTGTGTGTCTCACCGTGTGTGTGTGTGTCTCACAGTGTGTGTGTGTGTGTCTCACCGTGTGTGTGTGTCTCACCGTGTGTGTGTGTCTCACCGTGTGTGTGTGTGTCTCACCGTGTGCGTGCGTCTCACCGTGTGTGTGTCTCACGTGTGTGTGTGTGTGTGTGTCACCGTGTGTGTGTGTGTGTCTCACTGTGTGTGTGTGTCTCACCGTGTGTGTGTCTCACCGTGTGTGTGTGTGTGTGTGTCTCACCGTGTGTGTGTGTGTCTCACCGTGTGTGTGTGTCTCACCGTGTGTGTGTGTGTCTCACCGTGTGTGTGTGTCTCACCGTGTGTGTGTGTGTCTCACTGTGTGTGTGTGTGTGTGTCTCACTGTGTGTGTGTGTCTCACCGTGTGTGTGTGTGTCACCACGTGTGTGTGTGTCTCACCGTGTGTGTGTGTGTCTCACCGTGTGTGTGTGTGTCTCACCGCGTGTGTGTGTGTGTGTGTCTCACCGTGTGTGTGTGTGTCTCACCGTGTGTGTGTGTGTCTCACCGTGTGTGTGTGTGTGTCTCACCGTGTGTGTGTGTGTGTGTCTCACCACGTGCGTGTGTGTGTGTGTCTCACCGTGTGTGTGTGTGTCTCACCGTGTGTGTGTGTGTCTCACCACGTGTGTCTCTCCGCAGGCGAGACGGGGATTGGTAAATCCACCATGATGGACACGCTGTCTCCTCTCACCGTGTGTGTGTCTCACCGTGTGTGTGTGTCTCACCGTGTGTGTGTGTGTGTCTCACCGTGTGTGTGTGTGTCACCGTGTGTGTGTGTGTCTCACCGTGTGTGTGTGTGTGTGTCTCACCGTGTGTGTGTGTGTGTGTCTCACCGTGTGTGTGTGTGTCTCACCACGTGTGTGTGTGTGTGTGTCTCACCGTGTGTGTGTGTCTCACCGTGTGTGTGTGTGTCTCACCGTGTGTGTGTGTCTCTCCGCAGGCGAGACAGGGATTGGTAAATCCACCATGATGGACACGCTGTCTCCTCTCACCGTGTGTGCGTGTCTCTCACCGCAGGCGAGACAGGGATTGGTAAATCCACCATGATGGACACGCTGTCTCCTCTCACCGTGTGTGTGTGTGTCTCACCGTGTGTGTGTGTGTCTCACCGTGTGTGTGTGTCTCACCGTGTGTGTGTGTGTGTGTCTCACCGTGTGTGTGTGTGTGTGTCACCGCAGGCGAGACGGGGATTGGTAAATCCACCATGATGGACACGCTGTCTCCTCTCACCGTGTGTGTGTGTCTCACCGTGTGTGTGTGTGTCTCACCGTGTGTGTGTGTGTCTCACCACGTGTGTGTGTGTGTGTGTCTCACCGTGTGTGTGTGTGTGTCTCACCGTGTGTGTGTGTGTCTCACCACGTGTGTCTCTCTCTGCAGGCGAGACAGGGATTGGTAAATCCACCATGATGGACACGCTGTTCAACACGAGCTTCGAGGGCGAGGCGGCGTCGCACTCGGAGCCTGGCGTGCGACTCAAGGCCCAGGCCTACGAGCTGCACGAGAGCAATGTGCGCCTCAAGCTCACGCTGGTGGACACCGCCGGATTCGGGGACCAGATCAACAAGGAGGACAGGTGGGAGGAGGTCGCCGGGGTCGCCGGGGTCGCTGGGGTCACGGGGTCGCTGGGTAGCCGGGGTCACTGGGTCACTGGGTAGCCAGGTCACTGGGTAGCCAGGGTTACTGGGTAGCCGGGTCACTGGGTAGCCAGGTCACTGGGTAGCCAGGTCACTGGGTAGCCGGGGTCGCTGGGTAGCCTGGTCACTGGGTAGCCAGGTCGCTGGGTAGCCGGGGTCGCTGGGTAGCCTGGTCACTGGGTAGCCGGGTCATGGGGTCACGGGGTAGCCAGGTCACTGGGTAGCCAGGGTTACTGGGTAGCCAGGTCACTGGGTAGCCAGGTCACTGGGTAGCCAGGTCACTGGGTAGCCAGGTCACTGGGTCACTGGGTAGCCAGGTCACTGGGGCACTGGGTAGCCAGGTCACTGGGGCACTGGGTAGCCAGGGTTACTGAGTCACTGGGTAGCCAGGTCACTGGGTCACTGGGTAGCCAGGTCACTGGGTAGCCAGGTCACTGGGTCACTCGGTAGCCAGGTCACTGGGTCACTGGGTAGCCAGGTCACTGGGTAGCCAGGTCACTGGGTCACTGGGTAGCCAGGTCACTGGGTCACTGGGTAGCTAGGTCACTGGGTAGCCAGGTCACTGGGTAGCCAGTTCACTGGGTCACTGGGTAGCCGGGTCACTGGGTAGCCGGATCACTGGGTAGCCAGGTCACTGGGTCACTGGGTAGCCAGGTCACTGGGTCACTGGGTAGCCAGGTCACTGGGTAGCCAGGTCACTGGGTCACTGGGTAGCTGGGTCACTGGGTAGCCAGGTCACTGGGTCACTGGGTAGCCAGGTCACTGGGTCACTGGGTAGCTGGGTCACTGGGTAGCCAGGTCACTGGGTCACTGGGTAGCCAGGTCACTGGGTCACTGGGTAGCCAGGTCACTGGGTCACTGGGTAGCCAGGTCACTGGGTCACTGGGTAGCCAGGTCACTGGGTCACTGGGTAGCTGGGTCACTGGGTAGCCAGGTCACTGGGTAGCCAGGTCACTGGGTAGCCAGGTCACTGGGTCACTGGGTAGCCAGGTCACTGGGTAGCCAGGTCACTGGGTCACTGGGTAGCCAGGTCACTGGGTAGCCAGGTCACTGGGTCACCCGCACCCCAGTTTTAGCACGGTTGGCTACGTGCAACGGTGGCACAATGGAAGACCGTACGCAGACACCGCACAGACCACAGAGACACCGCAGAGACACCGCAGAGACACCGCAGAGACACCATAGAGACACCGCAGAGACACTGCAGAGACACCGCAGACACCGCAGACACCGCAGAGACACCGCAGAGACACCGCAGAGACACCGCAGAGACACCATAGAGACACCGCAGAGACACTGCAGACACCACAGAGACACTGCAGACACCGCAGAGACACCGCAGAGACACCGCAGAGACACCGCAGAGACACCGCAGAGACCACAGAGACACCGCAGAGACACCGCAGAGACACCGCAGAGACCACAGAGACACCGCAGAGACACCGCAGAGACACCGCAGAGACACCGCAGACACCGCAGACACCGCAGAGACACCGCAGAGACAGGAGACACCGCAGAGACACCGCAGAGACACCGCAGAGACACCGCAGAGACACCGCAGACACACCGCAGACACACCGCAGACACGGCAGAGACATGGCAGAGACATGGCAGAGACACGGCAGAGACACCGCAGAGACCACAGAGACACGACAGAGACACCGCAGAGACACGGCAGAGACACCGCACAGACACCGCAGAGACACCGCAGAGACACCGCAGAGACAGCGCAGAGACACCGCAGAGACACGGCAGAGACAGCAGAGACACCGCACAGATACCGCAGAGACACCGCAGAGACACCGCAGAGACACCGCAGAGACACGGCAGAGACACCGCAGAGACACCGCAGAGACACCGCAGACACCGCAGAGACACCGCAGAGACAGGAGACACCGCAGAGACACCGCAGAGACCACAGAGACACCGCAGAGACACCGCAGAGACACCGCAGAGACAACCCAGAGACACCGCAGAGACACCGCAGAGACACGGCAGAGACACGGCAGAGACACGGCAGAGACACGGCAGAGACACCGCAGACACACCAGAGACACGGCAGAGACACCGCAGTGACACCGCAGTGACACAGCAGAGACACCGCAGAGACACAGCAGAGACACCACAGACACCCCGCAGACACCGCAGAGACACCGCAGAGAAACCGCAGAGACACCGCACAGACACCGCAGAGACACCGCAGAGACACCGCAGAGACACCCCAGAGACACCGCAGACACACCGCAGACACACCGCAGACACACCGCAGAGACAACGCGGAGACCACGGAGAGACACGGCAGAGACACGGCAGAGACCGCAGAGACACCACAGGAACGGCAGAGACACCGCAGGAACGGCAGAGACACCACAGACGGCAGAGACACCGCAGAGACACCGCAGACACCGCACGGCGTTCTACCACCACGCCTCCCTTCTCTCCCCCCCGCCCACCACCAAAGACAAAGATCCCCCGTGTAGCCTTAACAGACTGTAGGGGCAAGTGCTGTTAGCGAGCAGCACCCTTGAAGGCCGGAACGGCACATGAGGGGGTGGGTGGCCAGCACCACGCCCGGCCGCCTTTGTCTCCCCCCCAGGGCTAGCGATGTTCACTACTACACCACCGCTACACCACCGCTACACCACCACTACATCACCACCACCACTACATCACCACCACCACTACATCACCACACCACTACATCACCACCACCACTACATCACCACCACCACTACATCACCACTACATCACCACCACCACTACATCACCACCACCACTACATCACCACCACTACACCACTACATCACCACCACTACACCACCACCACTACACCACTACATCACCACCACTACACCACTACATCACCACCACCATCACTACACCACCACCACTACATCACCACCACTACACCACCACTACACCACCACCACCACTACACCACCACCACCACTACATCACCACCACTACACCACCACCACCACTACACCACCACCACCACTACACCACCACCACCACTACACCACCACCACTACACCACCACCACCACTACATCACCACCACTACACCACCACCATCACTACACCACCACCACTACACCACCACCACTACACCACCACCACCACTACACCACCACCACTACACCACTACATCACCACCACTACACCACCACCACCACTACACCACCACCACCACTACACCACCACTACACCACCACCACCACTACACCACCACCACTACACCACCACCACCGCTATGCCAGCTACTCGTTTGAGGCCGAGTCGACCTAGGGGGAGGCCCAGGACCGGTTCAGAGAATCGTAACACCGGCGGTGCCGGCCGTGAGCGGGGAATGGAACTCGTGTCGCGCTTCGTGGCGCTAACCGCTGCACCACCGCTCCCCCCCCCACCCACACCCCCCACCACCACTACCACCACCCCCCTCCCCCCACCGTGCGTAGCTACAAGCCCATAGTGGAGTACATTGACGCGCAGTTTGAGGCCTACCTGCAGGAGGAGCTCAAGATCAAGCGCTCGCTCTTCAACTTCCATGACACGCGGGTTCACGCCTGCCTCTACTTCATCGCCCCCACGGGACACTCGCTCAAATCCCTCGACCTGGTCACCATGAAGAAGCTTGACAGCAAGGTGGGTGGGTTGGTGGGGGGGTGGGTTAGTGGGGGGGTTGGTGGGGGGGGTTTCAGGGTGTTAGTGGGGGGGTTCTGCCTCTACTTCATCGCCCCCCTCCACGGGACACTCGCTCAAATCCCTCGACCTGGTCACCATGAAGAAACTTGACAGCAAGGTGGGTGGGTTGGTGGGGGGGGTTGGTTAGTGGGGGGGTTGGTGGGGGGGTGGGTTAGTGGGGGGGTTCTGCCTCTACTTCATCGCCCCCTCCACGGGACACTCGCTCAAATCCCTCGACCTGGTCACCATGAAGAAACTTGACAGCAAGGTGGGTGGGTTGGTGGGGGGGTGGGTTAGTGGGGGGGGTTGGTGGGGGGGTTTCAGGGGGTTAGTGGGGGGGTTCTGCCTCTACTTCATCGCCCCCTCCACGGGACACTCGCTCAAATCCCTCGACCTGGTCACCATGAAGAAACTTGACAGCAAGGTGGGTGGGTTGGTGGGGGGGTGGGTTAGTGGGGGGTTGGTGGGGGGGGGGGGGCGGGGGGGTAGGTGGGTTGATGGGTGGGGCGGTGGGTGGGTGGGTGGGTTGGTGGGGGGGTTATTGGGGGGGGTCGGTTGATGATTGGGGGGGGTGGGTGGGTTGGTGGCGGTGTGGGTCGATTGGTAGGTTAGTGGGGGGGGTTAGTGGGGGGGGGGTGGGTGGGTTGGTGGGGGGGTTATTGGGGGGGGGGGGGTGGGTTGATGCTTGGGTGGGTCAGTGGGGGGGTTATTGGGGGGGTGGGTGGGTTAGTGGCGGTGTGGGTGATGGGTGGGTTAGTGGGGGGGGGGTTAGTGGGGGGGGTGGGTGGGTTGGTGGGGGTATGGGTTGATGGGTGGGTTAGTGGGGGGGTTGGTGGGGGTGTGGGTTGATGGGTGGGTGTGTTAATATCTTTCCCTCTCCCTCTCTCGCCTCGTGCAGGTGAACGTGATCCCCGTCATCGCCAAGGCTGATACGATCTCCAAGAGCGAGCTGCACAAGTTCAAGATCAAGATCATGAGCGAGCTCGTTAGCAACGGCGTGCAGATCTACCAGTTCCCCACGGACGACGAGACCGTCGCTGAGATCAACGCCACCATGAACGTGAGTTGCTGCCCGTGCACCTAGCCTGGCACCGCGGGGCGGCGGGGGGGGGCGGTGGCAGGGGGACGCGGAGGTAGGTGGTGGAGATGATGGTGGTGGTGGTGGTGATGGTGGTGGTGGAGGTGGTGATGGTGGTGGAGGTGGAGATGATGGT